>JAODLC010000002.1:681570-696586 GCA_026781145.1 Hippopotamyrus pictus
CTGCAGATGGGTTAATCACGTAAAAAATTTTAATCAAATTAATCATGGTGATGGATTAATCCACGTTAACGCGTTAATTTTGACAGCCCTAATAAATATTCAAATATATATTCACAGACAGGGGTGTGAGTTGAAGCACAAATACTTAAGGCCTTCACTAACTGGCAGGCTGTAAAGCCACATAATTTTAACCCTAACTTTAAGCAATTTTAAAAAGGTGCATCTTAAGCAAATTATCCAAAGCAAATTAATTAAGTTGTTGTAATTAACAGCTAAGAACAATTTAAGTTTCTTTGATAATCCGATGCATGCAGCTCAAGCACCTAAAGTTACCTGCAGCTTATCTACACTCTAGCTACTTTGCTCGATTATTTGAGGATCAGAATCTGAGGGTAACAGTGTAACGACACAGCATCTACACCTATGAGACCTTACGACAGCGAGCTTCAGATCGCAAGTCTCTGTCCTCAGCTGCCCTCAGACACAGAGAGTCACGATTTGTCACGGGTAGAGACCTCATTCAGGTGACGAGGAAGACTTTCCTGTCAGAAAGATAAATGCGGTGTAAGATGGCAGAGCTGCTGAAGCACGTGTCGATTGAGTAACCACAGCCGAACGAGAGAAACCGCTCTACCAGTGTTTGACATTTTGCATAATTACTGCAAAATCACACTTTTACTTATCACTGCAGTTAGCGAGGGAGCACGCCAATGCTGCAGCAATGCGTCTTATCTTTTAACGCATGGAGCGCTGCGTACGCTCGCATTGCGACACGAACTTTGAAAAGTGCTGGTGGCAAATATTTACATAATGTAAGAATGGATGTGGTGATTTCATCAGGCAGCGTATAAATGAGGCTTTTGAATGGAGAGCAGGTGCTGAATGGCCTGCAGGTTATGAGAAGACAGGGGACCCCCTTGAAAATGTACCCAGTTTGCTGCGTGTGTACAGAGGGAGTTTTGAAAAGTCTGGCTGTTCTCCTCTGACCTCTCTAATTAAGAAGATGTATTTTGGCCGCAGAGCTGCCCATGGCTAGTTTCTGTTCATTACACCATTAGCCACAAACTGGAAGCTGTAATGCAGTCTTTGTGATCCTGGAACCACCATTTCTGGCACCAGCAATCACCACATTCAAAATAGCATTGTAGCCACTTTAGTGCTTAGTCAGACAGCAAGTGTTGGCCCTGCCCACATGCAGTAAGTATTCCGTTGCTAATACAGTTTTGTACACCCAAGGTACAAATAACATTATGTACCTTCAATGGTACACAAATATTCCTCCAAGTCCATTTATCTATAACTGAGGTACAGTTGGCATTCCCTTGAGGGTACAGCCCCAGTAACAAATAATTTCACACTCAATGGTAAAATTAGTACTTCTCTTTCAGTCCGCTGTATGTTCAGTTTGTAGTGTTTAGCAGACCCAAGCATCATAGTGGTAAGAACAAGAGGAAGCAAGGCAGTTCCAAAGATGTCGATTCTTTGATTGGGCATTTTTAATAGGACCGCACACAAATAACCACTTCCTACCACAAAGAAGGTTGTCACACGCTGGACTGTAAGGCACGCACATGGTAACTATTTACAGAGGGCAAGAAAACACGCAAGTAACTAGCACAGATCAGGGCACACACAGGTAAACACACTTACATACACCGGAGACACAGCCCAAGTATTTACAACATGAAATACACCCAGAGGCTATATACACCGCTCTCGAGCATGCTGGGAAATGCTAATGAATGCCATCTCACTGGCACAGCAATATTAATGTTTTTTTTTTGTTTTTTTTTTTTTTTATTAGTCTAACATAACTATACAGTGAATTTATGAACATTAGGTCTTGATTTTGTTCATTTCAGTAGTTTATTTTTAGTAATTCTAATGCCGCCCCAGCATATACAAACAATAATTTTGTTTTTGTCAGATTGCATGTAAACTTCATCGCATCATCACAGATGCTTAGACTCGAATTCTGATCTTCTTTGTAGTCTAGTCATCGCCTCTCTTGCAGTCACCCTTCCTGCAGCACTCAGATAAAAAGCACTCATCCCACCAGCTGCAGTGAAACCCGAATCCATTAAAAATCCCCTGCACTACTGATTGGAGGACAGTAAGCGGACGCACGCGGGACAGGATGAGGACGAGGGGTGAACGCGGGTGAGAGGGCCTCCCTGCGGGCGAGGGGTGAACGCGGGTGAGAGGGCCTCGCTGCGGACGAGGGGTGAACGCGCGTGAGAGGGCCTCCCTGTGGACACCCCTGGCTGAGCGGAGCGCGCACTCTGTAATCTAACCATCGCGCATTAAAGCCATGAAACATTAATGAGCGGCTCCGCTGTGATTTTGTTTCAGTACGTAGCCCTGGCTCAAAATGGGATCTGTCTGTGTCGAAAACGAAAGCTGACAGTATTAATACACGCAAGAAATTAGCGTTTACCTTTCCTCCAGAATTTCTTCATATTATGCACTGTGATATTATTCATTGCATGTCTGGGCATATATTATGTATGTAGTAATTTTATGAAAATGGGCATGTATATTGCAATGACGATGTTTTTATTTGCCATTGGTACAAGGCCATTGGGAGTCTTTCCCAATGTCTTTCGTTTTTGCATATCTCATCGTAGTCTTCCGTGACTCACGTATACAGGTGAGAGTGAAACTTGAGAGTCAGGTGGTTTTGCGACACTCCTGCTGGTATCTTTGGGGTACAGGGCCTTGCTCAAAGGCCCAGCAGTGAGATCATCACTCTGCTGGTCATGGGATTCCTTTCGGTTTTGGGCACAAACCTAATCCACACCATCCCATTTTATACTCGCTATATGTTGAAGGTTTCATTCTTATAATTTCTTTTATATGGTATGATTCATTCTTGGGGTAGGATGGTATCTGTAGATGCGTGGGTTAAAGCCCTTCTGTGACCCTACCAGCACATGCAGCTAGAAGATGGATGTGTTACACTGATATGAAAATAAGCAAGTAGATTATTAAGCAATGCTTCCCACTTGTTTTTACAGAAAAAAAAAACACTAAACATGTGAGCTTAATATTCATTGAACTACAAGCATAAATCAAATAATTATAATCTAAATAATGCAGCGCTAAGTTCGAGGTGAGAACTACCCAGTAAATGCATTTTTCAAATTTTATCGGGGAGGGGAGGGCGGGGAGGGTTCCAATGATGTGAACTTCTTTTCCAGCACTTTTGCAACATTTTGTGTCATGTGATAAAAAGTCATATGACCGATGCTATTTTCGGTCAAGATCAGAGAAAGGCGAAGTCTTCTGAGAGGGAAAAAAAGCCACAGATATCAATCATAATAACTGAAGCAGGAAGTAGGTCTAATACTTAAAATGGACATTTTCAATACTAGTGTGCAAGTGTTTTAAGTGACATTTTGGAGACCCCAGGCAAGCACACTGTTAGGTTACCTCCGTTTCTCGCCTTAACCGGCCCTGTGAAACCACATCAGAGTTTTTTGCTTGAGTGGGAGGTACAGTACAGTTGACATCACCGGAAACAAAGTCAGCAAAGTATTAAATCACGTCATGCTTCAGTTTTCCACTCACCTACGGGAATAAGTACCACACACTGCGGACACCAGGTCTGTCCTCACCTTGTTAACTCTGATCCGCTGCCCGTATCAGTATTTTGTCATCCCCTGCAGATGTAGATATGTTTTTTTTTTTAAAAGAAATAAAGAAAGATACATTGATCTCTGTAAATGTTTCGTGTTGAAATTATAGTAAGTGCTTTTAAATATAGTGAGTTACAGATACTTACAATTTTGTTCTGGAATTTGCAGAGCAAATGGCCTGTTAAACTTGAATTTGCAACATTTAGCTTAGCGGTTTTTAAATAGCCACTCTTACGCTGCTTGAAATAAGCCCCGCCAACTTACTAACAGTACAGATGTGTATGTATTTATCCATGCACCCCCAATCCTGGAGGTGTGAAGCAACACTACTGCCCACTGAGCAGCCATGACACCTTGTAGGCTGTTAGGCGTGGGCAGTGTGATTCATTCTGCAATCTTCTGGCTGGACCTCACTCTATATATTTTTTATTTTTTTTTTGAAGCTGATAAAGGTTGAGCACGTCAACATTTATCAAACAGTTCCCGTAAATAGCCTGTTTACCGGGCCTACATTTCAGCAAACATACAAACAGTGTTTACGCAGAGAGTGGGGGCTTAATCTCATTAGCTGTGATATCCAGACCTTTTTATAAAAGCTAAAGACTCTTTCAGAAATACCCCAAAACGAGCACCTGCCTGCTTTAGTGACTCAGACATGCACCCTCTGGTGGATGGTATAGGGAACTTCATTCAAGAAAGGCAACACCATATGTTCACTACAAATGCTTCTCAACTTCATACTTTGCTAATAATGTGTTACGAAGCCTAATTAAATTAATGAGAGGTGATACAACTGATTAACCTTTGAACTTGCTCTTTTCTGTTCTTGAGAAATGTTGGCTAGTCATCAAGATGCTATTCATGGTCATTGTCTGTGTCTCTTGATTTGTCTTCCATAGAGTCTGTACACATCTTCTCTCACGCCCCGTCGTCCCCCCAGCCGTCACCCCCCGACTCCACCCGTGTGTCCCGCGCCGCCAGCCACGACCTCACTGCCGATGCCAGCGCGACAGAGGACAGCCGCAGCGAGTCAGAGTCCAGCTTGCCGCCAGATTACCTCGTCCTGTCGCAGTGTGAGACCGGCAGGGTTAAAGTTAACAGGCAAGTCGCCGTGCCCCCGCCTTCTGGGGGCAGTTGTGTTCAGCGACCGCTCCCATCCCCACCCCTGCCCGGTTAACAATTTTTTCTACCCCCCCTCCCAATTTTTTTTTTTTATCAATCAGACTGTTTTCACTGCAGCTAGGTTGGCTATGTCTGCCGAAGACAAATGAAAGTAGATGATTTTCCAGGGATGAGGGTGGGGGGGGGGATGGTGGTTATAAAAAACGCAGAATGGCCAAACATCGCTTAAATCATATTTTTACATGTCTATCTGTACAGTTTTCATCTGTACAGTTCCACTTTATTGCGTTGTTCCATGGTAATGCGATCGTAAGCACTCATGCTGACACATGGTTGTTTATTCGCAAAAAGCCAAAACTTGTAGTCATTAACTTGGACAATTCATCAAAATGCATCGGGGGCCAGAGCCGTACCTAAATCATAATCCAGAAATTGCGTTAATATGGAAGTTTCGGCCCCAAAACTAAAAAATAGAGATATATTTTGAGGGGCATTAGTGCTCTGTTGGGTTGAGTTGCCTAGTTTCGGAGATATCGGCCGTAGAAATGTTAGTCTTTTCTCATATATAATAGGACTGAATGAGATTATTTCTGTGGTGATTAAAGCACCAAAAATTCAACAGCAATGTCTGTTACCAGAAATTATGACCTGGCTACTCAAAATATTCTATAGACTTTGTAGGGAGCAGTTTAATGCAGGAACTATTTTCTTCTACTGATCTCCACACACCAGTCATATCACTGCGCAGAAGATACAAGCGTGAGCACCCCGGTGATGTTATCTGCGCAAAATGGCCCCTTTAAGACATCAGACACTATGGTGGCACATGTAGACAGTTCACTATGGAGACAAACTCACAGTGCCTCACAGGGAACTGCTGAGTGGAATGGGGTTAGGGTTAGGGTTAGGGTTACGCGGGAACTACATCACAGGTGAGTCCAATGAACAGTGTGCAGAATCGGGAAGAGGTGCTTACTGGGCCGTGAACGTTAGTTTTCTTTGATTTAAATATTTTTTAAAAATCATCTAAATTGCAGGCTCTGGCGGATTTGCTGTGCTCACTCCTAACTGCCTGTTCAGAGATGCATGACTGATGTTTCTTTTTAAAATTTATTTATTTTCTTTTTTAGCTTCAACAGCTGTTCAAACTCCGAGAGATCCCTGGAGCAGAACTCGTCCGACAACGCCTTTGAGGACGTCTTCTTCTCGCCCCTCAGCGCCAGTCAGATCCTCTCGCCCTTCAGCTCTGGGAGAGCCCTGGAGCCGAGCCTGAGCACCTCCTGCTGCTCCACCCCTCTGTGCAGGACGCTCGATCATCACGCCTCCGCCACCTCCTCGCCCGTTTCAGATGTTTTTCAGTTCGACAAGCCGCCGTCTTCCCTGCCCCCGGGGGGGACAATGGACGGTCACACGCCTCCCCCCCGACCCCCCAAGCCCAGCCGCTTCTCGGAGCGCGGCGGGGACGAGGCAGTCCACTACGTGGCGCTCCGGAGTACCGAGGGGCCGTTCTCTGCGTGTCCTGCTCCCATTCCACGGAGAATTTCCCTGCCAGGCCTTGATCACATTCGGAGAGGTATAGCATACCTAGCGAACGACAGAATCTGTGTTCTGGCTCACTTACAAGTCTCAGAGCTCTATATAAACTCCTTAAACAAACACTATTCATTTCAAGCTAACCAGCTTAGAAAACATACGCATTTTCTTTTAAATCAGGAGTTGCTTTATGGTGCGAAAGGCATAACTTTTGATAAAATCACCTGTCCTAAAGAGTATACTAAAGAGTATACTCCCTCATGCTTTACAGCTATCTACCATGCCAGTAGCTATTTTGCTTCACGCTTTACGGACTGCCGCGTAACTCCGTCGACCTCTGCTGTGTGCGAAGTCATGCTTGATGTCATGGCTTTCTTTTGTAGAATTTGATACGAAGTCTGAAAGACGCTGGAACAAACGACTCAGTCTTAATTTGGTAAGATTCTTTTTCTTAGTAAAAATAAAGATTTTTTTCTTTGAAAAAGAGGGGTGTTAAATGAAAAAAATATCTTTATAATTAAAACTCAAATTAAAATTGAATTAAAATAATGCAAATTCCTTTAATGGTATTTAATTTTAAAAAAGGATTATGTTGGTGTGATATAATCAAGAAAAACCAGCAAGCATGTTTACTCTCTTTTCAGCCTCATCTGACAACCATGTCCAACTCGAATTCGACAGACTGTTGTGATGACTCTTACGTCCCAATGAATTCTGGGACTTCGCCACCTGCCACTGTTTCAGAGAACTCCCCCGATGGGTATATCCCCATGAGCCCTTTGTCAATTAAATACCTCCTGTCCAGTAATAAAGCAGAGAACCTCCAGGCCACGCCCAGCTTTCAAGTGCTGCCCAATGACCTAGAGCCTCCTCCGGTGAACCGTGATCTGAAGCCTCGCAGAAGAGGTGAGGATGACAAAGCTTTGGATGTGCAAAGCAGAAAAACGCCAAAAAAACACCATCACGTCTGAATATTTATTAATGCACACGTAAAACACTTCTGATGTTTTTCCCCACACAATTATTAATGTCACACATGAGTGGATTTTGCTTTATGAAATTCGAATGTCACAGCAAAGGAACTTTATATTGTATTTTTTTTCTAAATTATTACTTGTCAGATTTTGGTTTTCTTATCTAAACACTTCATCATTATTCTAAATAATCTATCATGCAAAAAATAAGAGGAATCTATAAGGGAGCTTCCTCTACCTTCAGACCGCTTATTTTGGACAGGGACATGGAAGGGGATGGAGTTAATCCAGGCAGCACAGGGCACAAGCTCCGCTGTAGTGTACAAGCTCATGCACACAATGGGAAATTTATACCTCAGAATATGCTATTCTTCCTCTACTCTTTTGTCGTTGACTGCCGATCTGTGAAAGTCGGTGCTGCCATCTACTGGAAGTACCTAGTCAGTTATCTTGCACACGTGTAATCGACATGCACAGCGGGGCACGACTGCCGCGAGACGAAAAAAAAAAATTATTAATCTGTGCTACATGCACAACGACCGCAGCCAACCCACTGGTGAAAACATTTACGTCACTTCCCCTCGTGCACAACCAAAAGCGTACGCAGGAAAGTGGAACATAAACTGGCCTTTAGAGGCACCACTTAGCCAGTGTGCATGTCTTTGGGCTGTAGGAGACCCTAGTGACTTGGGGGGAACATGCAAACTCCACACACTGTGGAGGGGAGACTCGAACCCTCAACCCTGGAGGGGTGAGGCCATTGTGCCACAAATAAGGGACCTTCCAACAGCGAAAATATGAAAAACGAAACGATCCATGAAGCAGACAATCATGTATTTGTATTATGCATAGTAATTGCTAGAATGGCGTTTGTGTGGGTTTGCAAAGATCACATTTAGGGAAAAAATGTCCCCAAAGTGTGATAAAATCTGAAACTTACTTTTGGGGACATTTTTCAGGTTGCCATCCGGATAACCTCAATTTTATAAAAAAAAAAATAAAAAAATAAAAAAATCTATGACTGCAGTCAAAAAAGTAAAAATGCTGAAAATCGTGTATTTTGTTTGATTACTTTTGGTTAAGGTTAGGCCTGGGTTGGAGTTATGCTGTGATTGAGGGTTAGGGTTAGGGTTAGGGTTACGGTTAGGGTTAGGGTTAGGGTTACGGTTTTTTCCGTGGAGATGAATGGAAGGTCTCCATTTAGATAGGCCCGCCAACATGTGTTTCTTTGTGTGTTTCTGCCCCGCAATGGTCTGGTGGTTCCCTACCTTGCACCTGTAGCTTGTGGGATAGACTTTGATCTCCAAAGCCCTGCATAGGACCAGCAGGCATAGAAAATGGATGGACTGATGGATAATAGTTGTTTGGTGTTTGATTCTGTTTCCAGCGAGACCTCCACCCCTTGACCTGCGGGGCCTGTCCACCATCCGAGAATGCCCGTTCCACCTGCCTCTGATGAGGACGCTGACGGAGCCAGGGTGAGTGAAACACCTACCAGCCAAACTCTCCGCCTCACTGGCTCTAAGAAACACAGAAGTGGTAATTGAGGTTATTTCCAGGTGGAAGAGTGCCAAGGGCGGGTGTCCATCAAAGTGGGCCCCACCAGGGTGTGGGGGGGGGGATGGGGGGGGCAGGTGTTTTCTCAGCTCAGCATGTTGTCTGGCATTTCCACATACATCAAGCCAGCCCGGATTGTGGCTCCACGCTTGATAGGATCCGACACTTGGCTATAATCAAGTGTCACAAGCCATGATCATCAACGTGCTCGCCGTGATAGCAAATCACGCTAGCCAGTGCAGAACGCTTCGAGCCAGTGCTCAAGACCCAAAACGAGGCAAATATCTCAGTGCCTAGGGGGACATCCCCTAGCTAACTCCTGCTTTAAGATCTTCTGTATTTCTAAGTGACTTCATTTCCTGCCTCTTTACCTCAGCTACCCTCCTTTTAATTACTTTATGCATCAAATTTCGCTGTCTTCGAAGACTATAACTGAATTTCTTCAAATCCCTGGGCAGACCAAGTCAACAAATTAAGATATTCATAAATGTGGGGAATGGCTTTTGCTGTGTGATATTCCTGCCGTTTAATAGCCTTCTGTGTGTGCTTTTTTATACCCAGACCCTCAACAAGCTGGTTCTCACTGGAAAGACGATGTAATACAGGAGGGAACCCAGCAAACGGAGAGGGCAACTGTCTTCCAGCGGTAATGGAGTTTAATTGCTTCTAAAATTAACCACTGAGCTGAAGAGTCGCTTTGATATTGCCATTCCATATTGTAACTTTATAGCTACGTTATAGCTGTGTTGTAAGCATTATAGGTATCACATGATGCCATGAACGTGACGCCTAATCAGCCTGATGTATAGCTAGCTACCTGCTTGATAATCCGCTACTAGCATTTTTATTCTTTTTGGGTAGGCCCTTCAGAGCAATCTGGTGTTCGTTTTATTATTCAAAGCCGATAAAGGAAAATCTCTTCACAACCCAATGAATACATTAGTGGAAACATGGAACAGCCAATCTGCTCATATGTTTCCTTGTCAAAATGCCAGACCTGAGCTGTCAGCAAAGCAGATGGCTATTTTGCATAGATGTGTAAATGTGACTTCATGCCCGGTGAGTAGGCTTACGCCATTTTGCCTAAAATGTAAATTAGTCTATGGGTTTTTTTTTTAATTAGGGTAGCCCAGTGGCCACTCATCTCCAGGCTTAATGGTTCGAGCTCGATCTCGGCCCTGTGTTAGCGTGACGTCTGGGTGTTCGCCTTGCGTGTACGTGGGTTTTCTTTGTGTACCTCATGCATTCGAAGGACATGCGGTTTTTCTAGCCGGCTTCTCTAAATCGGCCGTCGTACAGTATGTGTCCTGTGGTGGACTGACTGCCTGTTCTGCGTGGGATAGGCTGCAGGCCTACCTGTGACTGGGATCGGTGGTTGGGAGAAGGTTGGATTATTATTATTCAGATCAACAAAATGCTTTTTGCATTCATATCGCATCTTGTATTCAGGTTATGCTATTATGCATTTTTATCTATATTTAATTGCTCATAAAAGGAACAGACCTGTCCTGGTCTTCCCCTGAGATAGCAGCTTATCCTGGCAGTACCGTGACAAGGCTGCATTTAGCTACCCGGTGAGGCCCGTACCTGAAGGGCACGTGGACCCCGCAGGCGTCACAGCTCGGCAAGTGGATCCGCTGAGCCCCTCTCTGTCGCCGCAGGAGCCCAGGCAGCTGCTGTTCCCCGTTAGTGGAAGCCCCACCCCCCATATGCCCAGGACATCAAACCTTGACTACCTTTCCCTGGACTTCAACTCCGCGTCGCCGTCGCCTGTGCAGAAGGTCAGCACATGTAATCCCGAGAGCTTTTCTCGCTGTTCTCCACGCACTCTGCACCGAACATACCTTTCACACTCTTATTTGAGTGGCACGACATGCTACCGAAAGCAAAAATAAACCACCAAAATAGCGTAAAATATCTCGACTGAAGCAGTGAGTCGTGTGTTCACATGTTCAACATACGAAGAAACAATAATAGCTAAACACCCAAGTACACAATTAACAAATAGAAATAATTTTTATAAGATATATTTAGAATGTGTTATGTCTCTTAATTCTGTTATAAAAGGCTGGATAAATTGTGTTGTTTCTTCTCCCTATTTTTCTAATTACATTGGAGGAATCCATTTTTCATGCCCTTCTGTGCCGTATCTAGGCAACCGCTGTGGCACTTATGCAATACCTCCTACGTCTATAACACAAGGCCCTCTCAGAGAGACCTCTCAAATGTAGTCGTCAGGGGCACCACAAAGGGTGATTCGCACCCATCTACTTCATAGGTACGAGAAGATTTAAAAAGTGCGTTGGCTAGCAAGCGTATCTCCAGGAAAAACAGTCTTGCACGTCTGGAATAGCAATCAAGGTATCCCTCTGATGCATCTGATAATCGACAGAAATCCCCGCTGATCCTTTTGAAACAACCTGCATAAACCGGTGGTGTAAAGTGGGAATTTTATTGTTTCGTTTTGAAAACTAAATGAAACTTGCATTTACTATACTGTAGTACATTCATTTATTTACATTCACATTTATTTTGTAGACGCTACAGGCCACGCACCTCACTTTTTGTTATACGCAGGTACATTTCGCAAAGGGAATCGAGAGTAATTTGGTTGGAGATGCGTTAGAAATATGTAGAGTACTGAACAAATGGCACGGGTGTTTACAGTTGAGCAGTTGTGCTTGAGCTGGCAGTCCGCACTCTCTCTGCCACAGAAAAATGCCTCAGCAGGAATGTATAACCATTATTCCCTGACTAAAGCTTTTGCACCACGTGCTACCTGGAAATTTTGGTTCCTTTCTTCCTCTCTTTCCTTATTATCACTTACAAATGGTTTGAATGTCAGGAATTGTGATGACGTACGTGTGTGCTTCTTTAAAGAACACGCAATTGTGTTTTTTTTTTTTCCAGAAGGCTCTGCTGGCAGACGAGCAAAGGGTGGATTATGTGCAGGTGGACAAGAAGAAGACCCAGGCCTTGCAGAACACTAAGATGGACTGGAAAGACTTCCGACAATCCAAAGAATAGCAAGGCATCCTGGGAAAGCATTAATGGCGAAGGAGAACCTGTCATGGCGTGGGGCAGCATGAGCCAACGGAGCCAAAAAACTATCGAGCTGTCAAGGGTGGATAAATATCCTTTTATTAGGTGCCATTTACTGACGAATGTCCCTACACTGCCTCAAGTATTTTTTTAATGAAATAAGGACTTTTCTTCGTTTTAATACAGGGATTTGTTTTCTATTGAATTTTGTTCGCCAGTTTTCAATTATACATATGTCGCAAGACCAAACAAACTGAATGTCATGCCCTTTCATGTTTTTGTTCTCTGAAATCATGAATCTTAGATCACAGTACTATGATTTCCTACTATGATCATTGTGTGACAGTTACTATGCATTTTTTCCAGCTAAAGATATAGCTTCTGTTACATCTGCTAACTTCTAAATAATGCTATGACAGCAGTGTGTGCATATATAATGATATATTTCCATTTTGCCGTTACATTAACTCTTAAAATCATGAATGCCTAAATTATGAGTTATAAATTGTCACTTTGCCTTATGATCTGTGCTCGGGCTCACCGCTTCCCTAAAAAATAATTATAAAGCGAAAGAAATATAATATGTGTTTAAAACCAGCATTACCATCACAGGGCCAGTCTAAAGTTTCCACACCCAAGGACCTGATCCTCTTTCTCTTTTAGCTTAATACAATCAGTTCCAGAAAGTATGCTTTTGTTCCTAAACATCGATTAAACAAGTCAATTAGGATTAAATTACCGCCACAGAATTGAGAGGAGAATGAAATGTCTTCATTGAAAATTGCTGTATCTCTTAAAATAGGCATTTAATATGCAAAGCTGTCAGTATCTATAAATGTTTATGGCAAAGCGGGCGTCTAATTTTCCTCACATTGGACTGTCCTAAAGCGAGCATCTCGGAAAATATAGTGGCAGTTTATTTACTCGCTCAGTGCATGATTAACCAAGGACGTCCTAATGGGATTTGGGGTGAGGAAGAACTGAAAAGCAGCAATGCAGATAACAGCTTTCAATGAGGCTGGCAAAATGTAGGCTTTAATTAAGTGTGGCTACCCATGAAAAAATACTATGATTACTGAGCTGCAAAGAATAAAAAGATTAAAATGCATAAAATATCTGGGGAAAAAAACACATTGATAACATACAGTATTTTTCCATGTTTGATTGCAGTCTAATCGCTAAATCTGATCATAATGTCTTTCAGGACTTTCAAAAACGTCAAGAGTAACTGTGCTCATTCTGTGTTTGATGCAATTACTTCCATACTACAGATTAAGAGTGATGACGTTACTCTGTCTATAGTTCCCTATCATTTTGCAGAATATTTGTACTTCTTCATACGTTTTTTTTTTTTTTCCTCAATAACCATTCAAGTACAATTAAACCCATTTTTATTGTTTTATGGACAATGAGACTTTAACAAAGAGAAATTTGTCATATAAGAGCAAATGTTCGTACTTTATGTGTAATTAATATGCTGCTGCTGGAGGGAATTTCTTCTTTTTTCTAAACTGTGATACACCCAGAAACCAGGTACTGTGCGCTCCACTATTGCTAGACAAGTAGCACATACATTTACAGAAAAATCCAACATCATAAATAAATAAATTGCCTTCTGTTGACCGGAAAACATTATCTGATGGCGCCATTTTTCCACTTCTTTGGGCTGTTACTATGCGTGTTGAAATAATCAGTCTCAAAAGAATAAGTGAATAATTTATTCTCCTCAGAAGGAAAAACAGAACAGGAAAGCCGTGTTGCCAAAGAATCGTCTCTTTTTAGTCTTTCCCATTGTGCGTGTGGTTTGTTCCTACCTGTGGTACGGCTGGCTGGTTTCTGACTTTGCTGTCTTTTCATGCTACAGTTGGCTGTATTTCAAAAGGTAACCATACGTGTCTTAAAGAAAGAAGCTTAACATTTTCTAAAGTGTCTCAAAGAACAAATCGTGGCAAGTCTAAAGGGCAATGTATAATTACTGTGAATTACTGTGAATTCATTTTATCGATAGGGCTACAATAAAGCACAACTGGGAAACTCACATTTCAGTTGAATGTGGTGTTTGCTGTTGAGTGAGTTGGATGTACTAGCTAGATGAAAATCAGATATTTCAGGTACTAAAGAGACTAATCACTTTGTAAGTTTACTCAGGGTATTTTGCTGGCATTAATATGAAATCCTTAGCATTATTTGTTAGAGATTCTTTGCTGTTGCCTAGTTAATACATTTTATTTAATATTATTATTATTATTATCATTCAGGGAAAGAATTCCAATTAAACTATCCTATTGATGGCTGGCTTGTAGTGAAAAACATGCTACATACTGTAACAATGAGACTGATGGCTGGTGAAGTTACAGACTCCATTCTTCATCTTGCTTTTACATTAGGTGGTATAGACTATACACTAGCTGTCTGTCAGACAGTCACGAACAGCTCAGCTGTCAAACCTGCCCCGCTTCTCTCCTTTGATCTCCCTGTGTTCTTCAGGCGGATGAATTCTGAGTGCAGCTAAGCTTGCAAAGTACGTTCTCAGGTGCACTGACTTGACAATAACGAGCAAGTCGCTTTGCCGATGTATCAAAAACGGGACAATCCAGGATAGCGTCCAGCAGGAAGACTGTCATGATTTTAATCGCGGGTTTCATTTCAGTACTACCGGAATTGTTAAAAAAAAAAAAAACATTCAAATATGTTGTAGAAATTGTATTTTATGTACTTCTGAGTTAATGATGTTTTCAATGTGGGCACCAATCACCATGCATTAAAATCTATTAAAATTGAAAGACTGTAAATCTGTAAAAAAAAAAAAAAACAACTTTGCTATTGATAGTTCAAATTAATTCCCTACATATATGTGAAATTTCCCACGTAATTAAAATCTTCTTTGCGAAACTATTTTACATAATATATCATAATGTGACATATGACCATGTACCATGTTATTCACCACACAGAGTAACTGAGATCCATCCATCTTCCAAATGTCTATTTTGTTCATGTTTACAGGCATGATCCTGGAGTCCGTTTACAGATGCTAATAAGACTTATCTACATCCATCCATCCATCCATCCATTACCTGTAATACATGGTTTTCTTACATTATCTGATTAATTATTTTGCTGTGGTTCTTGTGTGTGTTATATATTTAT
>JAODLC010000002.1:697838-708545 GCA_026781145.1 Hippopotamyrus pictus
TATATATAGAGCGTTTGGAAAGTCCTCCCCCCCATCACCACACACACATACTCTCCATTCAATTCTATGGATAAAACTAATCTAAGCTAAATATGAGACTTTTGCCATCTGTACTTTTTTGATCGCATTCACAGATTTTTGTGGCGACCAGAAAATGTTCCCCACAAGGTAATATAAACCTAATCCACAGACACACACACACTTGATTTGGTTTTTAAATTTTTGCATGCGACAGACCTCACATTCTCAAGCAGAGGGTTGGAAGGCTTTTATTTCACTAAGCACATCTCACCACACATGAAAGTGTGAACCTGTGAGACAGCTGTGCTTTTCTACATACATACGATTCATGTGCATACTGACTGGTTTTCTCACTCATTCAAGACAAAATAAACCCTAACCCTCCAAATGTGTCATTATACTACATATCCAAAAGGATATCTTAATTCTAAACAGAATAACTGATTATACTAGAAATATCATGACTGAATAATAGTGTGGTACTTACAATGTAAATTGTAAATGTAAAAAAGAAAAAAATTAATAAATAAAACTGTGACAATTCAATGGTAATTCCAACCTCAGGGAAACATTTTATGTCATTACATCTCCACAATAACATTGAAGAAGACAATGATGAAATGCTTAAGTTTCAGTTAAATTAACCCTGTAAGGGGAAGGTTATCCTACACTTAGCAGTGGCTATCTGCCCCACGACTCCAAGAAGGCACCCTTTCGAAAAAGAAATGGAACTTTTTGTCGATAAATGATTGATAATTTTTTTCCCCAGACACAACTGATGGCACATTGTAACTCCATTACATTCTTCCATCACAGAGACATGATAAGTATGAAGAAGAACAACGATTAAAGATTTTAATAATTGTTTTCTGAGCTTTTCACATGTTTTATTTTAAGGGAAACAAAGGGGAAAAAATGAAAAAAAGAAATTCCAGAATCAGTACTAAAAGTTTATACATAACAACTGTTCGTCAAATGGAAGTGCAGTCTGTATGGCATGGTTGTCTAAGTTTAAAATGAAAATGGTGCAATTAAACCCAGGTGTAGTGGCGATATCGCAAAGTGTACTGTTTCAAGCTCCATGAAATTCCAAACTGTGTATTTAGGACAGAGGACACTTTGTTTTACAATCATTACATTACAACTGCAGCTAAAAGCCATACAAATCATGTAGCATTTTGACTTTTCGAATTTTGTATTAGCACACGAGACGAAGGCAAGAAAAATCCAGAAAAAACAAAAATGACATAAATAAAACTCAAAGTTTGAAGCACAATTTAGTTTTCAGTAGGAATTCAGATTTTGAATTCTAAACATGTGTAGTTTGAATTCTGAATTACAAACTACAAATGCAAACACAAATAGCTCCAATTCTTCTCTGGTTTGTGAAATCAAAAGTGAAAAAAGACAATTTTTTTAAGTCCTTACACTACGTTTGAAAGTGAGTAATAAACTTGTTCTGTGTTATTTGCCAGAAAAAAAGGTTTTAGTAGTTTAACAACAACTGACCAAAGGGCTGAGATCAGGTACAAGTCACTTATTTTTTAATATATTAAAATACCCTGATAGAAACCTAATTGGTGCTAAAGGAACAACTAGCATTTAATACTTTAATACAAATAGCATTAAAAGTTACATTTAACTAAGTTTTCCCCTTGAAGTGGATAATATTGCAAGTTCACACTCATACATGGATTTAAAAATTTATGATGACTGGGCATTTCCCCTAGAGTCACGGCGGAAAATGCCCAGTCGACGGATGGAGCATTGTAGACACTGTAGACATTGGTAAGTGCCAGTGTTCTGAATATGGAAAGTATAATAGCTATATGCCCATATTTCAGTAAGAGAAACCTGGACTGATCTGGTTTTCTTTGGGTTAGTTACACTTCGAATGGTTACGCTTTAACCGAGGTGGGTCACACTCCTAAATTGGCACAATTTAAATTAATACAACTGCACAAACTGTTAAATGATAACTTTCTGTGAATCAAATGGATCTAATTCAACAGCAGTGTTTCCTATTAAACAAACAAGTGAACAAAACAATGAGATAAACACATTTAAAACAGAATGGAACGTAAAATCAGAAAATGTTGCTTGTGTCATGCAGAACTTTTTATGCCATTCACATGCGTTCACGGGAAATCAAAACCTAGCACATAACTTAAAGAATAACTGTATCATACTTAAAATATCAATATTTAAATATATGATCTGTCATATTTACAGTATATACACACGGTTTAGCTGCTAGTTTAATGTTAAATTATTGTTCATTCTGATTCTGGGAAAACTATGACATGTTTTAAATACCCATAATGCTCTGGACTGCTAAGCATAGATGTAAACAATATGTACAGTTAAAGCTCCATCAAACGGCTGGGCGTGTGGCAGTGTTTTGGCACTTAAGAAATCAAGGCCGAAACAATACTTACAAAGGAAATCCGTAACCAAGTAAAACAAAAATAACCTTAAAAAAGTTAAAAGAGGAAGAAATAATTGGGAATTCTGATATTCTGAATTTCATCTGGCCAACACAATCCTCTGATCCATCCTTCAACAGTCCAATGAACGAGACTTTTCTGAAACTGGCAGCAATAAATTATTACTGCATAAACCAAGTGTAACAGCAAAAAAAAAAAACAAGACAAAATGGTTTGGCAAACTGAAATGTGACTTTGTCCATTTTGCTACAGCATTGGTGAAATGTTTGAAATCATGATTTAAATACAGCAACAGGCATACAACGAACGTAACAAACAAGAGAGTTAATTATTCATATCTGGATAATTCTATTAAGGATTAGCAGGGGAATGATAGAAGGCACATTTAACATGACATGAAGGTCTACTTATAAACTCTATTCTGACAAAAAGGGTCAGTTGTTTCCTAACAGGTTTCCAAGTTCTGTTAGCAAAACCCACACCGGCTTCAAAATCGGTAGCTTTTTACATTTTTTTCTCTCATTTCACCTGTTGAAAAACCAGCTGAAACACAGTGTGTACCATGTGCAAATCTTATGCATGAGTGTGTGTATTTGTGTATGTGTGTGTGTGTGTGTGTGAGAGAGAGAGAGAGAGAGAGAGAGATAGAGTGAGTGTGTGTGTGCGTATAGGCTAACAAAGGTTAATAAATAACGTGGAGTTACACTGTTCACATACTGATTTGTCAGTGCAAATAACGGACTGGAGAAGGGCAGTTGCATCATTGTGTATAAAACTGAAATACCGGCGACTTCATTTCCCCACAAAAGCCACTGCAGGTACAGGGTTTGCTTCTATCAGGTTACAAACAGTACATTCATTTCTACTCTCAGAGCTGCAACTAAGACACCAACTACTGTAACAGTTTTACAAAAAAAAATAAAAAAATCTTTTGACCCCGTTGCCATTTTTGACACTTTAAAAATCTATCAAGCAAGTACGCCACACCTAATACCGTTATCTACTGTCAGTAGAAGATACAGCTCGCAGAATTATTGCCTATTGCCTCTGACTATTCTCCAGGACCAGCTTAAAGTCTGCTATATGTACATGTGAGCTTAACTGGGTGGATGACCACTTAGGACAGTTCAGGGTTGGGACAGTTGACAGAATATATCAAAATACAGTTGTAATGAAGAAGGGGCAGCTAAGCACCATACCCACCAACACAGCATGTACTTAAACTCTCCAACGCCTACAGTTCCTCTGTCAAAGTGGGTCCCTGTTACTCTCTGCCTCATGATCTTATCCATCGCTGACATTCTTTCAGGTGCTTCTAATATTCATTTTCCAGACGAAGTAAGTTATTTTTGAATAACATCAATTCAAACATCGTTCTCAAATACAAAAGAAAGGAAGGAAAAGTAACAAATGTGTCTTAAGGCCCGATTCTAACTATGAGTGTTTTATGACTTAAATCTCTATATCTGCTTTATGATTTATCTCACTAGAGATCTGAAGCTATTCAACAAACGGTACAGCAAGTAAATTCAATATCATTAAAAACCCTTATTTAGGATTCATTTAGACAGCAGACTGTAATTCAAATCGAACGGAAAGAATTGAATAATCTCTGTTATGAACTTCCTTTATGACATGCAAAACAAAAGTCATTCTGGTCTTTAGGAAAAATAAATAAACACCCTGTCAACAACATTTGTTACATTTGTTACTTGTACTGGTGTGATCCTTGACCCATAAGAAACCTTATGTTACACAGAATTTTCAGGTGGATGATTCTACATGCATCTATCATAAGAACACGGAAGAATAAAGAATACGCATTGAAAAGTTTTGCCAGACAAAGTCTTGCTTTGTTCGTCCCAAAACACCCTTTTACATAAGATACTACTAACAACCTCAAAAAACTGTGTGCAAGAGGAAAGACAATATAAGGAACCAGAATTACCCATCAAAATCACAGTGCACTAAAGGGTACACCCAAAATGGCACAACAGTTGAAACTATTAGATATTTTTTCTTCCAGTTAGATTCATTTGTTGAGTCTGTTTTTTTGTTTTTATTCCAAAGAAAAAAATGGTAAATGTGTACTTCCAATCCCCAAAAAGCAAGGCCTAACAACATAAAAAAACTCAAAGAACACGAGAAATGCAGTTATTTTGGTCAAAGGTTTTTCTTTTTGTTTTTTTTTCTGTTTGTTGTTTTTTATTGTTTTTAAGGGTTCCACGGATTTGGCGCTGCAGTTGTAGCAGAAGTATCTGTCGCAGAAGCTGTAGTACAAGTGACAGTTTTAGCAGTGAAGTCAGGTGGATGTTACCAATCAGTATCACTCCGAATGATCCTTCTTTTCCTATTTTTTTAACACCCATTATTAGTTATTATAGTATAGTGCTTCTCAAAAAATAATGTGGTCTTTCTAAAAATATCTAAATCTTCTCTATTTTTTAAATGGTGTTAATCTGCTGAAATTCTGCCAGAATGGAGACTGGCTCCTTTTGGGTTCGTTAAATTCAAAAACTTGAGATTCTGCCAAGCCGTCTGGTACCATATACTGTCCATGGTTCAAGGGGTCCAGGGGAGGTGGGTATGAAGGTGGCATAGACCGGTTTTGGCTTACACCTGAATGTGGGAAACAGACAGAAAAACAGAAAGTGAGCCAGAAAAGAAAGAGGGAACAGGAGGCGGGAAATATGACTGTTGCCAGTCATGTTTTGATTAACGAATGAAATTTATCGAACAAAATTATCATGCCAAAACGACGGAGAAACAGACAAATCGATAAAGCACACCGTCCCTATCGTATCAACCAGGGCTGGACGCCTTAGCTACCCGCCAACCTCGGGGATACGATACATAGATTATGGGGTTTGTCTGTTTATGTTGGACAATGGAAGACAGTTAATTCGTTAAATGGAAGTAACATGGTAGAGGTCACAGAGGTGTCGACAAAGACCATCGTGATAAACAGCTGCGTTACCTGCCGCCTTTTCAGCATTTCCTGACAGCATTTGGAAATCGCCACTTTGCTACTGAAGATATCCATTAACACCAAAAGAAACTCGATTACGTAAAAACAACCTTTGTAATGAATGAGAAAGTAAGTTGTCATGGCATCTTAAAGGATTTTCTACTTGTTTGTTTTATTGCTTAGAACATTCACCGGTTTCCCACAGAAACACCCGTATCGTAATTTTTTTCGGTCCTGAATGGTATGAAAGCAACGATATTTTTAACATTTTTCAGAGCCAGAGTAAAACATACTGCATCTGCTGGTTCATTCTACCATACTGTGGTTTCTTCCACATAATGGGTAGATGAAGGGAATGCTTTGCTTTGGCGTTTGAAAATGATTTCCTGCAGCAGTCGCCATGGCATCTTGAATAGTTATTATTACGCTACATAGGACTCTAATAAATATACCTTTTTCATTTTCATACCATGTCGATATAAAAACGCCATCTTTCTCGAGATGATATCTAAGAATGAATCTGAAAATTTTAAAGAATACTTCACCTTGTGTTACCCATGCACAAATGGTTACAAACACATTATGACAAATTTCTATAATGTAAAAAATGAGGAATCTGTTACTCAGACACTATACAAACATATAATGCTCATGCAAGTCATAGGTTGCTATTAAAATTTTCAAGTGTAAAAGTCCTACACTAATCGTCAGTTACGTTAAGCGAATATTTATTACTGGTAGTGGGAACATTACATATATAACTGCAAACACAAATAAAGCACAGAGCAAGCTTTTTAAAACCAGTTACACAAATATATTTCATCCAGTTTTAATCTGATATATGCAGCAAGCTCACATTCATATACACAAACCAACATACAATAAACGAAACCGTATGCAACCAATGTGAGCATCACCATGTCACAAACGTTATATAGACGCAGTATTTTCAGCTGAACATAAAGTAAAATGGAACAGCACACCTTTTGTGCAACATTATTCCGGCCAAATACATAGCAAATGCCATCATTTGGGTTTTTGCTTGACTGAAAAATTTATTAAACACACACAACAATTTCAGGTTTTTCTCACCAGGGAATTTCTACACCTGTGACTTTAATTTTTAAATAAAAGAGAAAAAGCACATACATAGTACTTCGAAACCGAAAGGATTAAAAAATAACATCGAAACTGTGCATAACTGCATGTCAGTCAAAGTTCACAACTTTGTTCAAAAGAAAAAATTTTCAGGGATCAACTGGTGTCTCTTTGAGGCCTCACCTTTCTGTTTGGTGACTTTCCTCACTGTCAAGGCCGCTTGCCGCTTCTGATATTCCGAGATTTCAAACCCTAAAATTTGAGTGCATGAGTCAGAGCTGGAAAAGCCACCCTTACGACCAAAATAGTGCACATGTTATTCTGGTTCAAAATCTCATTCTGCAAAATAGGGGACTGTGTGGTACTAAAAGAGTTTTCAAATATGAAATAAAAACTCCTTGTTTCAATAACTAAAATGATCTAATCATTCTTATATATAACCCTCAGAAAAGACAAACTGACTCATACAACTGACCTATCTATCTATCTATCTATCTATCTATCTATCTATCTATCTATCTATCTATCTATCTATCTATCTATCTATCCGTTCATCCACCCATCCACCATCATAACAACTCTGATACCTATGTTCAGAAAAAGACCCCTACCTATTTTTTCATCTTCTTGCACCATTTTGCGCTCTTCTTGAAATGCTCTGACCCACCGGATCTTCTCCTCCAACTTCTTAGCTAGGAACAGATGGATCTCTTCTGCGTCCCTGTTCACCAACTTGAAGGCATTCTTGACACTGACATTGAAGTCCTCATCTCGGCCATCATCTGTGTCCACTACCTCATACCTGTCCATGTCAATGCGCCCCTTGTAGTACAGGATGTCTCTGCGTATCAAGTCCTGTGGGTATATGAAATTGTTACTCCGGACTTGATTTAATTAACATCTCCGATGTTCTGCTTTCAAGCAAGAAGCCTCACGGCTTCACCTAAAGCTTTTGCTTTCCCATGGTTGCGGAATGGAATGCTCTCACATAACAATCAATTAAATAAAGAGCAAAATTCTTCAAAGAACTACTAGATTAAAACAGAATTAAGTAGAAAGTGCAGCTGTAAATTCCTTTTATTCATTCTGCCAATTTGTGCCTTTTGAATTTATCAGATAATGAGCTAATTATTTTCAGCCACTGATCTGACAGACATTTTCAAGATCCAAACTCTAAATAATTTGAGAATGGAAAGCCAAAAAATCGCGCTGGCAATACTCTACCACAAGTTGTTAAAGTGGAGAGTTTAACAATTTTACATTTAAAGCGAAAGCGCAGGATTATCAAACTGCCACTCGGTGTACTGATCCAGAAAATGAAGGCCAGAATCGATAGGCAGCTTAATTGACAGAGATGCATGGATGCAGACGTGCATTGCAAAAAGTAAACAAACAAACAAACAGGAACTTCAACTTCTAATCGTCTCAGCATTATCCCTGCATGAAAGGCAGTCTCCTCGGGGAATTTGAACTAGTGATGTTGAAGTTCCATTTCTGTCTCCTTAATCACAATGCTCTCTGTACTCCTTTCACGAGATCTTGTTTGCTGTGACTGCTAATATGATTATGTTCACAGATCAAAGAGTGCTCTCATTTTAAATTAGTGTTCTAATTTTAGAATGGTCTTGCAGTGTGATAGGACTAGTGCAAGCAATGTGGTGATGTTAAAGACAGAAAATCATCATTAATAAGATGTATGAACTAAATCGATAAATTCACTGGAGAATATATTTTTAAAAAGTGCTTAAATTATAACAGCTAGCATTCACTAGGAATTTAACATGCTTGAAACACTGACAGGGCGTGTGAAACCAGAGCTGATACGCTTGGAAGAAAAGTGTGGGATCACTCTTCATCCTCATCATGTGATCAACAGTGAGTGATGGATGTCTGAACGTGATGACGAGTAATTAGCAGTTTTATTAAGAAAAGCTGAACTAACTTCCTGGAATGTGTACAGACATCACACTGTACGTGCCCTTTGTGACGGTAATGACAAATCTGAGACGAGCATTTAAAGATAAATACCGAATATGCGCCCAAGACAAATGATGTCTTGCTATAACAGTGAGAAATGGTCAGTAAATTAGGGTCTATGTCACTCAGTTTCGGGTAGTTTAGAGTGTCAGATTTTAGCAAAATTACTCTGAAGTCCAATCTAATCTTACGAGAATTTTCTAGAACTAACATAAGCAGTTTTGTAAACTTGTTCTTTGAGTTTTGATTCAGTGAAACACGTCATATGATGTACTGTACTTCATTTATCTCCCACGTTTTTAAAAGCGTTGTAAGCTTGGAGTTACATCGTCTAATACATATACCTCACCTTTTTACACATAACCATCTGATGATCAAACAGGAAGAACACTCTCTGCTGACTCCTTCCATAAGGCTGGTAAATCCAGGACATCTCCCCCGTGTAAATCAACTCTGAACTTCTGTCCAGAATATCATCCCCCTGTGTGGACAACAGAACAATAAGTACAGCAATCGCCCCCTATCCGTGGGGGATATGTTCAAAGGAGGCCTGCTGTACCAGGGGACTGGCCTCTGCCATTTTGTCAGTCAAAAATTTTTGCAATAGTGACACACCTGCAGTTGGTGCAGTTGATGGTGATTTTCCTTTATCTAGTGTTTAATATAACTTATGAAGCTCAAGTAATACCAGACATCAACAGAAACTCAACAAGGCTGGTATACACGACCCATACTTGTTGCTGAGTCATCTTCTCATACCTCTGCAGCGTTACAATATGGGCGTATGATGTCACAGTAGACGAAAGTCACCGTAGGTACACCCACTGAGTAGCAAAAAGACTACATATGTGGCAGCGTTAGTGTTCAGCTTGAATGCCGCCAGAACACAACTAAAATGGGAAAGAGTTGTCATGTGTTTGATTGCTCAAATCGATTTAGTAGGAAATCTGAGCCATCTTTTCACAGACCACAGAAAACAGAAGCAAAGATCACTGCAAAAAGCAGACCCACCTAGAACAACTGGAATCCAGGCACTGAAAGAAACTGTCATTTCTTACTAAATAAAAGTTGCAATAAAATAAAAATATTTGTACAAACCTGTCTACATATAACCAAAATATCCATTGGCGTCCATCACTAATTTTGTCAACAAATCCCACCCTAAAGTACGGGCTGGCGCCAGCGCTTCTGTGTGTGTTTAGGGTTTGCTCAGTGCAGTGTCTAAATCAGGTACATATAATTCAATTCAGTTTCAAAGGTTTCATTGTCATTTCCATTCATCAACACACTGTGTAACAGTGAACGAAATGAATGAAATGAACGAAATGTGTTTCCTCGTATCCTGTTGCACGATACAAAGAAAAAGAGGGAGAGACAACAAGTAAAATAAAGGAATGGAATTAAAAGTAACAATAATAAATTAAGACTACCTGACTGCACAGATTCCATGTGCACAGAAAGTTGATGGTGGTCCTTGGAAGCAGCAGTGCTAACCACTGTGCTATCCAGCCACCCACCTCCAACCAGTAGGTAACTGATGTGTTTGCTTTCTTTAGGCTCCAGCTCACATTCTCAGTGATCTGTGCTTCTTGCAGTCAGCAACCATGGTACCTGTAGTTTGTACCTGGTAGTCTATGTGAAGCTAAGCAGGATTTGGTCTGGCCAGTGCTTGGATGGGAGCCCATTTGGTTTGTGAATGTCCTGGCCCTTTTTGTAAGTGTTATTTGCTATCTTTTGGAAAAAGTAGGGGTGATACCCTGAATAAAATCTGGTCATCTGTTTTCTCAGGATATCTGGGAGCTCACATGCAGTGTGCAGACTACCTGACTGTATAGGTTCTACATATGCATAGGGGGTTGGATTTGAATGCTGGTCCTTGGGTTGGGAGGCAGTGGTGCTAGCCACTGTGCTATCCAGGTACCCCCCTCCATCCATCCTCTGTAGGTAACTGATGTATTTACATTCTTTAGGCTCCAGCTCATTCTCAGTGATCAGTGCCTCTAGCTGTCAGCAACCATGGTACCTGTAGTTTGTACTTGGGAGTCTATGTGAAGCTAAGTAGGGTTTGGTTTGGCCAGTGCTTGGATAGGAGCCCATTTGGTTTGTGAACATCCTGGTTCTTTTCTGTAAGGCCTCAGTAAGTGTTGTTTGCTATCTTTTGGAAAAAGTAGGGGTGATGTCCTGACTAAAATCTGG
>JAODLC010000002.1:710396-727225 GCA_026781145.1 Hippopotamyrus pictus
AGAGAGAGAGAGAGAGAGAGAGATAGATGACCGTCAGCTTATCTGGCAGTGGCTTAAAAGTCGGAGGATGACCTCAAGTGAGCCTCAAAAGGAATGGGGAACATTTACTGGTGTGAAGTGCACTGCTAGGACAGTTCATATCAGGCTCCTAGAAGCAGGACAGAATTCCCATGAAGCAAGGAAGAAGCCCTTCATCAATGTGAAACAGGGAAGAGTCAGGCTGCAGTTTGCAAAAAAACATATATATTTTACACAGCTGCATACCTATCTGCTGAGAAATGAGTTAAACTGAAAATTATGCTGTAGTCTATAATTTCTTTTCCAGAGCTGTATACTTGCCCTGACAATGTTTTTTCCTGGTTTTATTCATTGTTTTACTTTGTCTTCCAATATTATGAGTCTATAATGGTTTTCCACCATGGGCACTGTCCTTCCCGATCATTACAAAGGTTACCATAACTCACAGCTGAAAGTGGGACACCCCTGTAACAATTCAGCCGTCACTCAGTAATGAGGTCATGTCTCTTTGTTTAAAGGAGATGGGAGCGTACGTGTCCTCAGCACAGGCAACATTAAAATGGGTTCTGTTAAATGATAAAGGCTTTGAAAGCGATGCTACAAATATGTCTGTTCTCTGACAGTGTACAGCAATGTGTCAGACGCTGCCAAGATTTTCAGGGAAGAGAAAATTCTCTGTGGCTTTTCTTCATGACAGTGACAATGGAGACAGACTTGGCTATAATGGTGAATGGCTTAAGCTGTGAGTATGCTTTCATGACTCAGTTATTCCTAAGGCAAACGCCTGCATCCATTATAGCCATTTGTATAAGGCTACATCTTCGGAAGGAAACTCACACCAGCATGCAATAAATCCATAAGCATAAACAGGAAATAGCTACTGAAGTACATCCAGAACCCTTGACTGTAATTTCAGTATATTTTATATCACGTTAAAGGAAATAATATTTTAAGAAATAACTATAGACTATTTCATATCTGAGCACAACAACAACAATAATAATTAATTTATTATTATTATTATTATTATTATTATTACATTTAACCTTTAGTAATAAAATTAAAAGCATAGTGGATTTATCAGTATCCTTTGTATCACCGTACTTAAATATACATTTTTCCGTAAAGTGATTTTACTATAATGTGTGCGAACATGCGTTCGGTGTAAATAAGCTGTTTGCTGTTGTATTGAAGACTATATTTGTGTACATATGATAAAACTACTTTTGTATGGGGGTAAGGCTGCAAAATTAATGAATCAATTAATTAATTAGGAAGGGTTACACACAGGCATACATATATATGTAATATGCACATAAATATGCATATATAATAATATATAAGTGCTACATCCAATTAAGGACTTCTTCATATACTGGTCTTTGTCCCAGTTGGGCTATTATGGAACTGGTTACTGGGTGAAGCATGTGACTTAAAACACATTAAATCAAATATAAGCTTTCAAATATGTATTAACTGCTTGATATCCTTTCTTCAATTGAAACACAGGCCATTGTAAAGTCACGCCGTATTTAAAACTATTCAATTATTTAAAATGTACTTTGTTTCCGACGGGCTACGCTTAACTAAGGTTATTATCGAATAATCAAAATAATGAGCATCGATTGTATTCTTTCAAGGGGTAATTCTCATCCTTTGTTTCGCCTTTAAATGTATTCCCCTTATTACACGTGAATCTTCAAGTAGTTGTAATTTGCATCATGTTCATTTAACAGCTCAATCAGAGCATAATACTAATAATAAGGAATACTTAAACCTGATTACATTCTTGCATAATTTGCTATAATTTCAGTACAATTAACCTGAGAAGTCAGTTTGAGAATATTGGTGGGGTAAGTCTCCATTCACTGGTATTTCGTTTGTAAATATAAACCGTTGCTATTAAGACTGAGAGCGGTATTAAGCAATGACTGTTTGCGCTTTCATAATACAGTGGCTGCTCACCTCCCAGTCCAGTACTGATGCCTGCCATTGTGCTATCTTATCGATGTTCTCCAGCCTTCTTTTCCTCTCGTTGATCTGCTGGGTGACGTTCCTCATGACGGCCAAGGCTGCAGCTACGTATCGGTAATCGCTGTGAGGCGAAAACACAGACGCCGTCATACTTCGGTATTTATAAAGCTACTGATTTTATTGGGCTCAATAAAGCATAATAAAACATTCTCTCTCACCTTCTCCCACCCTAAGAGGGGCCATCATTCTTACAGAGGGACCAACCTTATCATTAACCAATTGATTGAATTGGTGAATGACAGAGGAGAGGGCACTCTGTGGGCCAATCACTTTACAGCTGGAGCCAGTGTCCTCTAAGCCCCGCCTACAGCCACTTATCCTAATCAGGGTTATGGGGGGCCTGGAGTCTACTGCAGGCAGCACAGGGTACAAGGCTGGGGTACACCATGGAAGGGATGCCAGTGCATCACAGAGCACATAAATTTAGAAACACAATCATGGACAATTTAGGGACAGCAGGAGGAAATCGGAATACCCAGAGGAAACCTGCATGATATGGATGAGAACATTCAAACTCTTCACACATACAGAGAGAAGACAAGAATAGAACCTCCAACCTTACAGATGAGAGGCGGCAGTGGCAGCCGCCCGTAACTTCATATCATGGGGGGGGGGGGGGGAATCAGCTCGCTTATCAAGCGAGTCAGAAGCACACGCTAACAGTGAAGGTGGTCATTTGAATTGCTAAAGTTAGCAGTGGAATTCAAATGAAGATTTTCAGAGTGCTGTTGACAGCTGCATCTTCAATCGCTGTTGGCAGATCTGTGCTCAAGGCAATCAAAACTGTATCTTTGAGACAAGGGAGCTGAAAGTAATGACTTTGCTAAAATATATTTGAAACATGAAAATCGAAGGACTAGAAAAAAAAAAAAAAAAACACGGGCGTCTCGAGAAAATGGATGCCACAGTGAGTTAAGGTAGCTAATTTGATGTGAAATAAAATATTTCTTTTTTCAGCCAGTAGGAAGTCAATTTCCATGCTTTTCTGAGTGCAGTGAAAGAATTATTGTCAGCATAGATGCTGTCTGTTCCCTAAGCAAAAATGTTTCCTTTAGAGCAAGCGAAGGCAGTCCGCTTAATATGAGCCGTGCTGCACACAATATACAGTACAGGCACTGCGGAAGATCCTGGCTGGTTTATAATGATGCTGATATTTTTTAAAGGTATTTTTACTCCGCAATTAACAGTCAATGTACTGGCATGCCTGGGCCAATTTACAGTTAATTATCCCAAAGTATTAGAAGCAGGGCGTCCATTCAGGTCACAGCTTAACATCCCGAAAGCTGCAGGGTATCTCAGCGATTACATAAATGCACTTAATCTCAATAGCTCTGGTAAATTATCCCACTCCATTAAAAACTATATGTTTCTTTGATAAACAGTAATAATTAAGAGCAACATTTCAAGGATAAACTAAAAGAAAAGAAAATCACACAAAGGCACCTGTAAAGCAATTTACAGGTAAAACTTTGATAAGAATGATTAAGATTCTGTAACCATTCGATGAAAATTATTGCACATAAGTCAGAACTTTAAATAAATCAAAATTTTAAATACTGTTTACATGTATTAAGGACTATCAAAAATCATCGATAATCAATATCATTATGTTATAATAATTATAATGATAATAATAATAATACTTATTATTATTATTATTATTATTATTATTATTATCATTATAATTATTATTATTACTATTATTAAGAAGAAGGAATTTAATTACATGAATGGTCTGCACCAAGTACTAAGTACAAGTACTTTGACTAACATATTAAACATAATAAAATTAAAATACTTCTTCTTACTGAGTGTTTGTTAAAGCAGTATAAAAATTAAACAAGGCAAAAATACAGCGCTTCAATCTGTTAAAATAAAAGGTCCTTGATGTTTAAATTTACATAAAATGACATGGTTTGGGACATTGAAAGCACTCACACCAGTCAGCTGAAGGCAGTAAGACGTAATTCAATGCATAATTCAAAGGGATTCTGAGTGCGATCTGAGTGAGACCATCCTCACTCAAACAGATGATGCCATGTGACCCCATGATAGACCAATGCAGTGTCAACTTGTAGGGCATCTAAATACAGTATTCATGTTAAGAATATACAGAGATCATGCAGTTTATGGATCCTCTCATGGCCTCCTGGAGGCTTTGTGGACTAATCAATATAAGCTTTTTGATGACAGCATTGATTGATGACAAGGATGAATAGCTAGCACTGGCGATGGGGCGTACCTGTGGTCCTGGGCAGTGTACTTCAGCAGCTCTGCCAGCTGCAGTGGGTACTTGCAGATCTTCTGCACGGGCGTCAGCAGGAAGCCGTCGATGGCGATGTCAATCATCTGCTGCAGGAGGCGACAGGCCTCGAAGAAGTGCTGGTAGCGTCCATCTTTCATCAGCTTGGACAGTTCCATGCAGGCGTCCAGGTGGTTGTTGCAGTACTCGGAGTATATCCAGAATCCGTCTTGCTGCACGTCAAATGGAAAAAAAGGCGTTAAAGGGCAGAAAAGCTACATCCTATTAAAAAATGATTTAAAAACAGCTTACAGGCCCATAAAACAACAAAATTAAATTCTAAGGAAAAGTGCGAGGGGGGCTTTGAACATGCTGTGGGGGGGTGAGGTCAGGTGACTGGTCACCTGTTTCTTGTCCTCAAGATCACATTCTGCATCCAGACAGCCATTTTGTTCGTTTGTTTGTTGGTTTATATCCCCTCCCTGAATGGCGGCCTTTTGTTTATGTTCCTTCCCACTGGTTTTGATAAACCCCTCTCCACTCCACTCTCCAAAATAAGTTTCTATAATTCTATTTACCCTCCTGCCTGGAGCAAGTCTTACAGTGACCATCCTTTCATAAATCACGGCATATCCTTTTGTCAACCTTCCTGCTCAAACTCGGCAAGTAGTGCAAACAGCAATTCGTCTGAATTTAAGCGACTGTGAAAAATACACAGGCAGTCGGCAAAGATTAGGAGCATTAACTAAATCGCTCAGCAAAGTGCTGATAAATCACAGCACACTGGACGGCAAGTCGACAGAGGAACACGCAGCTTAGTCTGCTGATATTTGGCAGAAGTCAATATTCCTCAACATGTCACCGAATTACATTAGCTGGCTGCATAAATTGTTGCAAAAGGCTAAACTATAGACAGAACCAGTAATGAAAATAAGTGGAATGATTGTGTCCTGCGGATCCTAAATCCACAGGGTGGCAACATGGGTCTTTGCACTAAAAAAACAGTCAAGTACTTCTAAGTCTTCTAATAAGCACATTTCATCATGCAATGTAAGTTAATGTTTTAGATGTTATTTTATGTCTAAACACAGACATCACACATTCATACTTGCAACTCCATTGGGAGAAAATATCTCAAGATTTTAAATTCAAATAACCTGATCAAAACTAATAATGATGTACTATAATTCAATGGAATAGTCTGATTTAGACAATGGCACTTTTCCTGGAATACTGCGGTACTTTACTGCAGTAAAAGCTATGCATTGCCAGCCATTTCTTCACATCTTGGAGGATTTTCTAAACCTTAATGGACAAAACTGCTCTTGGGTACTTGATACATCAGTGGCTTCTGAGTCCTCTTTTATAGAAAAGATTATAATAAGCCTAAGGGCTGGTTCATGCCTCATGTGACAGCGGATATGCTGGACCTGCTGCAATCCTGATAAAAATAAAATAAAATAATAATAATAATATAAAAATTAAATTTAAAAATCAAAACTATAACACTGACACAAAAACATATACCGGTATATGGTGTTGCAGTACAAATGAGTTTTATTTTATTTGTATGCAAAAATGTATTTTATTTATTTATTTGGATCCATCTGTGAGTCTTTATAATCCTGTACTGAGGAATCATATAAATTCTGGTATTTCCAGACTTTCTCAGTCAACCCTTCTTCAAATATACTGGCCCTTTTTGTTAATCTGATCACAGAGGGTAGAAAAGGTGTTTATATACCAATCTACTTTCTGACTTCTGGCTCATAATCACCGCACGTACCGCGGCACTGCTGCGTCAGCGTGAAGCATGAACTAGCCAACATACCATGTTCCCAGAAAGTGTGGGACAAGTCATGTGAAACATAAGCTAGTCAGATGAGTTTATACTGCTGTACACTTAATTTACTTTAGCTAAACTGATTCTTCAAATGCAATACAGACCCTCCTCTACTTACGAACTTTCGACTTACAAAATTTCAGACATACGAACGAAGAGGACTGTAAGTCCAAATTGTGTTCATTGGGCTCCCGTTTCCTATCCGTAACATAATTTTTTTTTCTACGCGCCAATTTTGCCTAGTACGTGTTCTGGCCGCTACTCCCGCTGTGCAGCAGCGTAGTGTGCGTACTCCCACCACCCTAGTTCTTAGTACTTGTGTATACCCTTAAAATGATGTTGAATAACGACTTACGAACATTTCAAGTTGCGAACGGCCGTTTGGAACGTATCTCATTTGTACGTAAAGGAGCGTCTGTTTATTTATAAGTACTTATGTATGTTACTCCTAATTCTGAAGCATAAGAAGCTTTAAATACACACTCGGTCACTTTAGTAGGTGCAACTAGCTAGTACTGCATAGGAGTCATTTTTGTGTCTCATCCCCACTTTGAGAGTCGACAGCTTGAGCATTTGTAGCCCCCTTTCTGCCGTACTTCTGCCGTTATTTTTGCACTTGCATCCTTCCTTTTAGCTGTAATGAGCTCAGCCACTTTCTGCTGCCCTCCTTCATTAACCAGGTGTATCTGACCACAGAAATGCTTTTGACTGCATGCTTTTTGTTCACGGCACCATTCTCTACAGAATCTAGAAATCCAAAGTGGCCTGCTGGTTCTAGTTGCATGCACCAGCACCAACACATATACCACGTTCAAAACAGCCTAAGTGGAACATACATCCCGGACTAGTCCAAGAGTAAAGGTGATGACACACGGGCAATGTCACTAAGCAGTGGTACTTTCCCACTGATACCGCACAGCAAATTTCTATTTGAAAAATTGTAATCTGCAATGGGCAACTTTTTGCAATCATCCAGATCCAGATGAGTTGCTCTTTGTCTCACCTGGTTGGCAAATGCTAAACAACTTACTACAGAAAAGTTACATTTCATACGAATAAATGTTTGTCGAAAAGGTTAGCATAAAACAGAACAGTTGAAACCCTGACGCATTCGAAACCGATGGGGTTTCGAATAGCTAGCCGGCCGTGAGTCTGTTAGATGTTGCCAGGAGCTAACGCTACCCCACAGCATACTTAAGTGTATCTGTGCATTATGAAAGCAGAGCACATTTTACTGCTGGTCAGAACGTGGAGTACTTACGTGTTCTAGAAAGCATGGCCCGATTTCACTGAGATGAGGCTCCTCTGTGTTGTACTGCTTCTCGAGATCCCGCACAAAGCCCATCTGGAATCTGTAGATGTCTTCTATGTTTCCAAATATGACTTTCACCTGGTCTTCATTGAACATGTCTCTCCTCTTTTTACATTGTCGCAAATAACCCTAAAATGAGGGGAATTAAGTTAGAAAAAAAGTGCATTTTTTGGCATGTTTTTTTTCCCTGAAATTCCCAAACATATTTTCTCCCAAAGGTATGTTTTTTTTTAATATACTTAGTTTCCTTTTTGCCTTTATTTGTTACACACTGTTACCTCACACCTTCAAGGTTGGGGCGGGGGGGGGTACAGTCTGACCTCTAAGTTATATGTGTGGAATTTGCATGTTCTATCTGACTTGTGCCCAATCCTTTCCATGATAAACGCTTGAAAGATTAATAACCGATGAAAGTATCACCATTTTTCTTAACTGAAATACCTGTATTTATGCTGCGGCATCTTGGTTTTGGAAGGGACCTTCATTTATGGATATGAAAAAAATATTCCATCCAGCTTATATAGTACAGGACAAAGGTTATATAATAAATACTGTTTCATCTAAAACTGCACATTCCACCTCAATATTTCGACTGGTGAGAATATATAAAGTTGCAGGTCTCGTCTGAGTAGATACATTTGCAATGACAAGACTTCCAAAACATCCAGCCATCCAGAAACAATCTATTTGATTTTTATATAAAAGAACCATAGATAAAGACTAAAAGCATTTTTGACATGATTGTAGATAATGAACATTGTCCTGTAAGCTACATCATTCATACCACCACATTAACAGTCTATGAGTAACTTACCAAAATGATCATTTAAACAGTATATTAATGTACCTGTGTGTGTGTGTATATATATATATATATATATATATATATATATATATATATCCGATACTAAATAGAGTGTCTTTGTGTGTTAGTGTGTGTGCGCACTTCCTAATGGATCAGAAAGTCCTCTGGAGCTCAGAGCCTGACCTTGACGTCCTGCCTGGCATTTTAACAAACCCATCAAAGCGTCGCCCCAGGTCGACACCAAGGCCTGCCTTCTCTGATGCGGCGCACTCACGCTGGCTCACTGTATGCGTAGGAGCTTACATTTCAACGATCCCGGATGCTGTCACAAAGGTTTTATTGGGATAAATGACTAATACAAGGTCTGTAAGATTCTGTTACAGTTTATAAGATTAGAAGTGATGTCAGACATCTTCTTTGACTGTAAACAACCGATTTATTTTTGTAGAATAACTATCCATCACTGCCGGACTGATCTGTCACTACAGAGAGAGACATATCCCTGCGGCCAGAAGCCGAATGTCGAGTAGGAGGGGCAATGTTGAGTAGGAGGAGCAATGTTGAGTAGGAGGAGCAATGTTGAGTAGGAGGAGCAACATTTGCGTAGGAGAAGCAATCTGGAATAGGAGGGGCAATGTCGAGTGACTGGGGGGAATGTGGGAGGGGTTTATAACTGTTATCATCTGATACCCTATCCCTAACCCTCATTATAAACCCCTCCTACCCCAAGTGATAAACCCCTCCTGCTCAACAATACCCCTCCCACTTGACACTCAGCTCCTGGCTGCGGTGATATATACTTAACCACAAAGGTCAAGTCAAAGTGACTGTTTACATGAACCAATGAAGATAAATACATGATGTCAAATGTTAGTGAAGGAAAAGCCAGCTGTACATTTTTAAAGGGATCAAGTATACAACATCAACCCAAGTGTAACAAAGCGAGGGAATTTTTATTTTAGTTGTTCTCACAGTATTGTATGTTAACATACAAGTAGAACTCGTAAGTTTATGCTGTTGTGAAAGTGCAGTAACAAAAACATATGAAAATGTGAAAATAACAAAATGTACCAAAGACTGGCATAAAAATTGATGAAATAATCAATTTTTTACTTATTTCTTTGTATTATATAGTTATATAGTTACCTATCAGTCAGTACTGTCATATGCCAATTATTCCTGTCGCACTGATACAAGGGAGCAAGGAGCTGCAGACGAATGATTTCCATCTTACAATGTCGTCAGTAATGTCCCCCCCATACATTTCATATTCTCAGCAGCCATTGAGAAAAGCACAGGGTGAAGGGAGGCTTGATTTATTCTGTGGATGATTTATTCTCCAGCTGATCTATGGGATGTACCTGTTACGCTTCATCGACGCTTCGCAAGTCAAAGCAAAACACAGCAGGGGAAAATATCCCTGCGACGGCAATCAGGCCGCCGGAGGTGCTCCAGTTAGGGCTGATTCTTCAGCCGCTGCTTGCTGATGAATTTTCAGTCATATCGATCATGATCCTTTGGGTCGCTTGGGTGTAAAATGGAAGCCCCCACATCTGGAGCTCTGAGCAGGACAGAACCAATTTCAGGTGATACTGGAGCACCATTTCTTTTCTTCTTCTTCTTTTATGAGGAATCTCCAACTAGAAGGATTCACCCAATTATTTTCCAGCAGACAGGCCAATGTCAGACAGGCCAATGTCGGCTGACAACTGAACAGAGGACCCAGAGCTCCCCTCTGATCAGAGCTTGATATTCTGGCCCCGACAGGATCCGCTGCCCTTACAGGCTTTGACAGCCTTGAAATATAGCGCTTTCCCTGGTTTAGTCAACAAGAAAAGAAATTCCTTTCACTGTCGGTGGCAAGACCACGGATTAGGTGGTGGCAATTTCAATGTGACAGGTAACAAATACAAACGGACTCCGGAATACCGGTATGAGAGCTACCAGTATATCCAGTATGAGAGGTATCAGCTACCGAATATACAAATAAGGGTAAGATATATAGTGCAAACGCTAGAAATTAAAGTTAGCTTCAGAAAAGCAGTTACATCCATCTTCTATACTGGTTCTCCAGCATTGGGTCACAGTGTGTGGCTCAGGAGGCTAAACCTCTGTGATTGGAAGGTTACTGGTTTGAGCCTGGTCCCAGCATGTCTGAGCCTTCAATAAGGCCCTTAACCCCCAACTCCCTGGGTGCTGCTATGGGTGGCTGCCCCTTGTGGCCAGATAGTTCTCGCCTACCGAAAGCAAGTTGGGGAAGGTATAAGGAGAATTTCCCCTTGTGGATCAATAAACCTATCTATCTATTATAATTATTATTAGCCTGGAGCCCAAGGCACAAGACAGGAGACACCAGCCCAAATCACTGTACATGCATCCACACACACTGCATGACCAACCAATACCAATTCACATACAGTAGGAACATGCTTTTAGACAGCTATAGGCAACCAGAGAAACCAAAGAAATCCCGAACACAAATTTCAAACCCACAATCCTGAACGTAAAAGGTCAGAACCCTAACCACTAAGACACTGCCACACCACCCAATGAAAACCATGTTCATTTTCAATAGTAGGAAGACCCCAGAAAAATGTCGCTGTCCCACCCTTTGCATGTTTCAGTTTCTATTAAGATCAGAAATTACCATCTTTTGAAAGGATGGAATTCAGCAGAATTTAACCTTAATTTCAGATAGGTGATGATTATGGATAATGCTGCTCTCTTGAATTAAAGATTCTTTGACATCTGTATCCAAGGTAAAGCACAGCATATTCATGTATAAACCCTCATTTAGAATGATTAAATAATTATTATTCTTCATTTAATTGACATATTTTTCAGGGCCACTTATTAAGCAATAACTTATTTAATATTATTATTAATTACTTATTGCAAGATTGCAAATAGCTATATTAAATAAATAAATACATATTTTAATGTAAGAGTGTGTGAGTACATAACTTATAGCTCGAAATAATGGCTTAGCACATCATCAACTATTTCGGAATTCAGCTCGAAGAGGAAAACGCGGGCTGTAACGATAGCATGTTCTTCACCCTTAATAATTGATTTTTGCGTGTTTTTTTTTCCCTTAGGAGTACGGCATCATCTTTGAGGGAATTTTCCAGTATATTCCTCACCCTGTGAAAGGACAGGCTGCAAGCTTATGCAAATTTCTGACTCAGGCGAGACGCTATCAAGGCGCAAACTAAAAGTTTTCTCCTCTCGCAGCTAGCAGCGCAGTTAAACGTGAAGCAGCAGCGTATTAAAAATAACTGAAAGCAAAATACAACACAATCCCAGATGACTGAGGCAATTAGATTGGGGAGACGACATCAACAATCAGCTAGGAGCAGAGAGAGATTACCCACCTTACCTGCCACAATTAGCATCTCAAATATCCGCAGGAAACAAGTCCCTTCTTCTAACAATAATTATCGTTGAATATTCATATGAACTTGATCATTGTATAATCACAAAAATTGCAAAAATTATAGCAAATCTGATCATTTTACCCTGGAATATCTCTTTGGTTGAACAAATCGGTGCTGCAAATCTATTCAGTGTTGAGTAAAAAAAAAATGCTTGAAATACCCCAGAAAACAACATCTGCTTTAAAACAGCCACCATTAGTCACGCGTCCTTTCTGCCGTATTGCCTCGGCTGTATGAAAAGGCAGCAGTCACAGCAGAAAACACATTTCAGTGATATTTCCTTTTCCGAAGCAGCACTGGCTAATGACTCACTGCAGATCACAATGTGGAAACTGCAGCCTCAGAAAAGACCATTCTGTGTTTACTGTACCCTATATAAAACAAATATGAGGAGTGGAAAACAGGTATTACATGCAAACCATGTAGAGAAGAACTTTGGGCTTGCTAAAATTGTCTTATGTGGGGGCAATAAAATTTGTGCTGATCGCACCAAACTTGCTAACATGGTGGGTGGATTTTTTTCAGATAAAAATGCAAGAAAAGTAGGGAAAACTCTAATATATTCCCTTTTTACAGCTATGTCCTCAAGGAACTTTTTCCTTGCATTGTCTTACAGAAGGGTTTACTGTGGTTCTGCCTTTTACTTGCACACACACACACACACACACACACGCACACGTTTGTAATTATATCTTTGTGGGGACTCTCCATTCATTTCGAATGTTCAGTTAGTCTACCACGTATGTTTTTTTTATTTGCTTGAACTTTGTTTGCATGTCTGCACTGTTTTGTTTCACTGTTTTGCACAATATGTTTGTCAGCATTTTACATTCTTTGCTTCTGTATGCACAAAAATTGCCCCGTGTGATCAATAAGCTTTTTCTTTTCTTATCTTATTCCATTTGGCCCTTTCACAAGCTTTCGTTTCACCTCTGGCACGTTGTAAGATCTGCAAACTGGCAATCGGCACATGGCCAGCACAAACATCACATGCAGATGTACATGTGAAAAGGATATGAGCCAGACCTCGATTCAGCTCATCATTCAGGCTGCTCCAGTATGTGTGAAAACATCTCTATGCAGATGACTGTAGGCCTGTCAGATTCTGACAGGCCAGTTTCATATCCTTCCGCTGAGTTTTGTCATTATCAGTTATTTTTAATATAAATGTGGACCACTCCCAACCCATTTATAAAACCAAGCTTCTCAGCTGAAAGGATAAACTTGCTTCTTTTCACAAGACGTAACTAGTACCCAGCTATTGAAGGATCCAATAGCTAGATAAATTGCACTGTGATGGATCTAGCTGATTCCGATTTAACGTTCAAAGCATCCTCGGAGTAATGACAAACAAGAGTGATAAAATTGTATGAAATGAAGCAAGGTAGAACATCGATAAACTCACCTCACAGATGTCCTTAAGGTGCTTTATATAGTGTCTTTCTGTGCTCATTATTTCGTTGATGACGTTCGCCCTCATCTGGTCCCGGTTTTGAAGTGGCCGGCCCAAACACAAGCAGTCGCTGCTCGGGTCCAGGTGGCCATTCTGTACCTCGCTGGTGCCCTCCGCTGGCTCCACGCTACCATCGTCCTGGTTCACCCATAGCTGGCGACATCAAGAGGCACACGCACAAGGTGGTCATAAAGACACAGGCTGCTGTCAACACCTCTGCTTGACTCCACCATGAAACAAAGTCGTACATACAGTAATTATTATCACAGCCAATGTCAGACCTTAAATATAAGCATAAGCTTATAGAAGAGTACAGACTACATAAAAATAAACCCCAGCTTGTAAGAGGCATTTAAATAAAAAATATATAGACTGCATGCTTGCCATTTATGCCTCATGAAAAAATAAAGATGTTATAGGACAGCAAATCCCTGCCAGGGTTAGTTGTTTGCCAAGTTTTAGCGGCCAGGATTTGTTTATTTATTTATTTATTTTTAGTGATACAGATTAGCATGCATTATTCAGCATTTATTTGTTTGTTTGTTTTTTTATATGTTGTGATTTTGGACACAATAGTCATACCAAGAGGAATTGGGATACTGAGCAGGGGTGAGTTTCTCAAAGCCTTCTTGACGCTATGTCATTTTTAAGTTCTATCGTTTAACGTGGAACTTATGAACGACGTAGCATTACGAAGGTTTCGAGAAACCAGGCCCTGATTGGTGTAAAGTACACATTTTTTGGTATAAAATCTTTATAGGAAAAAAATAAAAACAAATACATTTTCTAATTTTAATAACATTTGGAAAAGTGTGATACTTCACCAAAGATTAAACAAAACCATTCACTGACTACAAACAAAATATAGGAAATAACACTGACATTGACACTGATGTAATGTGAAAATCAAAACCCATAGATAAAAATAATCATATTGACACAAACCAAAGAAATATTTACAAATTCTACAGTAAATCTAGTTTTCTCTCTAAATTTTTAAGAATTTAGGTGAAGCCCTGACAGACAGAGTGGACTTCATCACTGCTTGACAGATGACAACAGATTGAGACATTGCAGCTGCAGAAACACAAAGGGTATCTAGAATTAGAAATGCTGTCTTATGCTGCTTTGCTGCTCTTAACTGAGAATATCACACAGTCAGGTGTTATTCCTTACAACTCGGAAAAAGTTACCTCCTCATCAAAAAAATACAACTGCCCTAGTATTCGCACAGATAAATAAATTCTCTTCCTTATAAATGTGAACCTACATATGTTTAAGGCAACTGAGATATGGTCATATCAAGTCACAAGTCAGTCTTTTTCATATGTCTAGAAAATCATAAAAACAACTGGTTACTTAGAAGATTATTTCTTCTGAGTAAATTCTTGCTCAATGGATATAAAACAGTGCTTTTGTGAAATAAGATATTACAATAATAAACAAAAAAATCATATTAAAGACAACCCCTTTAAATCATAGGGCTAAAAAGACTTTCCCCCGAAAAAACTGGATGTTAAATAGTAAAGAGGGCTCATGTAACAATTTCACGACTATATTTGCGACTTACCGAAGAAGGACACTACTCTCCAGCACTTATCATATAAGAGCAATATCAAAAATAACTATTAGTTAACAAACAGTACAAAAAAGCAATATGAATACAAATACATTCAAAAAGTCTCAAGCATGTCTACTGAAAATCGATAATTAATCACTGAGTTTAGTTAAAGCAGGCTGCAAGCTTCCTGTCATGTAAATCTACAGACCAAAACAGCAATGCATTCCCACTGTTGGTGGCCATCTTGGAAATATATAGTGTTAATTCTGGCATGCAAATTCAAAATGGGCTAAAAATCACCCCCCATTTCAGAGACAATTTCTTTACCCATCAGGTAGCTAAACCAGTGATTTGCATCTGTTCCCACTGCATTGTATTGCACACTATTGTTAATACACCACTGGCGCATTTTATCAGAATTATACACTCTATCAGTGTCAATCTGTGCACCCCTATCCCCACATTGCATTCCTATTTATTACTTATTTGTTATATTTACTTTTTCCTCTATTGTACTGTCTTGTCTTGCGGTGTCTGTCCTGTTACCCCATTCACTCGACCCCTCCCCTGCAAGTGTGACAACCGAATTTCACTGTCTTCCTCCAAACGCGTGTGACAAATGCTATAAATTTGCTAAAATGTTAACATTGGGATATCTGACTGATAAAACGGAAGGCCGTACGATCTTGCTTGAGCTGCAGAATGACACATGAGTTGTGGTTATGGCAAAGCAATGGAAAAATCTGACGTACCACTGAAACAGCTGTTTAGACTGGGAGGGACTCAATGGTTTATGAGCTAAAGAACGCACCTTGGAAGCTGTGTTTTGGAACCTTGGAGTTGCTATAGAGTTGATATAGAAAACTGGTTTTGTTTGAGGTTGTGGAGGGTGAGGTTCAACCTTTGAAAAGAACAACAAAAATACACTGATTGTGGAGCAGCATCCACCATGGAAGATAATTCCTATGAAAATGGAAATGGAAAATGGAAAAGGAAAAAAAAACTGTAAACCCTCATCCCATCCAAATGAGAAATTTTAAGACAGGTAATTGTGGCTATATTCATTTTGGCCTGAACATCTAGCTAAAGATAACGTCCATTTCACTGCCCGAGGACAGTGTTTAAACAGATTTTTAAGCAAACCTCCAGCTGTAGTTGGCTTGTAAAAAAAAAAATAGAAAATCGTTAATGTTGTATTTACATAATTCAAAGACAAATTGCAAGCCTGGACTTATTTTTTTTTTAATTAAAAAGCAAACTTATCTGCGATAAAAGTGTCAGAAATCACGAAAAGAAGCCTGGCTTTTCAGGGTTCGTCACATGTAGGTCAGGCAGCGCAGAAACAGGCCTACTGTTTTAAGTAAGCTGCCAGACCCTGAGCCATTTCATGTCACTTGAGGATTTTTTTTAGTCATATGCCTTCAGAAGGTGTTTCTTCTTCCCTTCCTTGATTTTGCGCTTTAAAAAAAGCCTTGCCGCACGCAGTGGGAGGACTCGTTCCCAATAAAGACGCGAAATGAATGACCATGAGCCACTGCAATGAAAATAATTGCATTCTTTTGTGAGGGATCGTTATGAAACTACCGACGTGTAAATCGTTTCAAAATGGCGCTCTCACCCTCACGAAGCTGGCAGGAAACCATCCTTCCTCGTCGTCGATTTGTCCCCACCACCAGTCTTTGTTGGAGGCATCAAGGACTTTAATGACGTCCCCTGCCTTAAACGCCAACTCCCGGTCGGCCATGGTGACGTGGTCCCATACTGCCTCGGCACTGACGATTGAACCTCCACTTATCAACTGGATAAAGGGAAGAAAAAAATAGACTTTGAGTTAAGCAAAACTCCCCTGGCTTCTACTTCGGGCTGCTGTGCTCTCCCACACAAACTCTTGCAAGGGGCTATAGACAGAGGAACCAGTCGGTCAATGTTCTTATATGAATGAAAACCAGGAATATCATCTACTTTGGAGACATACCTAGATTAGAAACAGCTTCAAAAAGGCTGTTGACTTGAGCATCGCCTGTATATTAGGTCCAATGTAATAAAATACATTAGATAGATAGATAGATAGATAGATAGATAGATAGATAGATAGATAGATAGATAGATAGATAGATAGATAGA
>JAODLC010000002.1:734239-749138 GCA_026781145.1 Hippopotamyrus pictus
AAAGGGAGGAGGAAGCAGGGGGGGGGGGGTGTCATTTTTGGACATCTAAAACAGTTACCTGGATCTGTAACGTATGCACAATAACCACAACCACCGCCACCTACGTTTACAGACAAATTATAAGACAAGACACGACAGATAATTGAAGGAGAGATAATAATATACCAACGTCATTCATATGACTGCGTGGCCATGTTGGAGCGCTGGGTGTCCCCCGCTCTGTATATATGCGTACTGATCGCTCCTTTGCTCGCACTGTATAATTGCTGTATGTATCTCAATGCAGGAAGCCAAACAGTGGCGGCCCAGAAAAAAAATCCATTAACGAGAACCCAAGAGGAACATTAAAATAACGTTGACAAGCACCAAAACCGCGATCACGGTAAACACAACCACCGTTTGCGTTTCCAAGGTCATGGTGCAATGCAGGAGGCTGTAATATTCAGGATGTTGGGGCTGGTAGGTTGTTTTCAATTGCCAACCTGGGCTCTGTGTGACTGTCCATATATCCACCATTATGATAATAAAAAGAAGGGAAAAAAAATCATGACACCAACAGCCCTTTCATTTTCATCTTCTTACTCTTTCTTATTGCCGCTCATGTTTAAAGATCGCCAAACCAGAAGCATCATCATCCTCACCATCATTGTCTTCATCATCATCATCATCATCAGTTTCAGTACCGTTAATTTCTCTCCGAGTCAAACCTGCCGTCTGCCGATCAAAGGAGGACCGGGTACTGTAAATACACCGAGCGGTGCTTGACATGCACTACTCCGCCGGTAACGCACGAAGCAGCCGTCGCTGCATCTCCCTCGTACGAAGCGGCGAACAGCAGCCCAGGCGGCCGTCCTTGCATGCTAATAAGCGACCGGCAACTAGAGAACTAGGGGATCAGCCATCAATCAAAAAAGAAAAAAAGGGGGGGGGTATGTGTTTGCAAAGGCTAATATTTGGTGGTCAAAATAAATTCCCATACGTATAAATCAATTACTTCTGATCCAACGCTAGAAAAAAAATATCCTATCGCAACGCGCCGATATGGAAAAACAAGAAAAAGCATCGCATCTGCCAAAAGAGACCAAAATGTAACACGAGTCCTTCCTCCATCTTTTGATCTTCTATTGACACTAATACGCAACAATCGATTCGAATCCTTACCTCGTGGCATTTAAGTGACACTCCATGATTAATCGCATTAATATCCATGTCCTCCACAGCTGGGTAGAGCTGTACAGTTCTGCAGCTGTGGGCATACATGGACTCTGGATTTGAATCGAAACGATGTATTCCTCTCTCGTATATAGATGTATTTATTTATTTATTTTCTCCCGTGACGTTATTACTCCTGCTGCAAATAAAAGTGTGAATCCCTGCGCAGCGAGTTCTCCTATCACAGATGCGGCGAGGGGAGCGTGCAAGCGGGAGATGCACGTTTAGCCACGAGTGGGTTTAATGCATCCGCTTTGACATTTGCGATCGTTCTTTTTTAACTTGGCCACCGACTGCCAGAAAACGCAATGATGCGTCGCCGAAAGAAGAACCCTTAAAATGTGTGGTACTTCCGGGAGGATTTGACAAAATTCAAATATATTACATGCATAACGTTAAAATCGCATTTGCAGCTGCATCCAAACATGCCACAACACCCCTCCCAACCCCGTAGACTGTAAATTATTGGACAATTAAATTGCAGTTACAATTACAGCGAAGCAGATTAATTTCCGTCCACATTTTCCAATAGGATACTCTAAAATTCTTTAAGCAACACTGCTTCTATATGAATGAACTGAGTATGGACGGATTAATGAGCTTGCTACTGTATGAAGCGTTGGGTGTTGGTAAAAAATAATATCAAGTCATTTGTTTTTGTTTTCAATAAGGTTTGGTGCTGCTCCCTTTTATGGATTTCCGCAGTGCTTAATGACCAGGAGTTAACAGAGGGGCTCCTTATTCCAGAATTCCACCAACACAGTGGAGTGCTTTGTGATTTATCATGAGAAAGTTATAGTTGCATGAGTTCAGTAAAGGTCACCTGAAGTGATGCAAAATCTCATTACCTGGAATATGAGAAAGCCTCAATTTATGCACAGAAATATAAGCAATTTAAACAACCTTAACGCAGAGCTTAAGAAATTGTTATGAAAGTACAGGAATTCATAAGAACTTTTCATGATGTTCCATGAAATCATCCCACTGCCAATGCAAAACCTGCACACCACAAATCCAATTAATTTGAACCTTCAGTAGTCAAAATAGCCCCACATAGATATTGTACAGCAAGAAAAAGCAGCTAAGTCTGAATTAACAATGCCAAAATGTCTTGTTCTGAAAGGTGTCTTCAGTTCTGGATTGTCTGCAGTGTGTGTGTGTGGGGGGGGGGTAGCAGCAGTTAAATTTAGCCATTAATTACAAACAGTAAGCTCAAAACCCTCAGCCCTCTGTGATCGTATGTATTGAAAATGATTAATTGTCATTGTTGGTACAAAACATGTTCTCTGCATTTAACCCATATGACATTACAGTGGGAAACTGTTAGCACCCAGGGAGTACGGCCTGTGGGTGGCACCTTGCTGGTTTGGGATTCAAACCAGCAGTCATTCAACTTCAAGTGCACGTCCCTAACCATTGGGCCTCCAGCACCCACTATAAAACTCGGAATGAGGAAGAGGAGCAGGAAGAGTTCAGGTGCCAGGGAAGCTTGACCCTGATGGGTTCAGGAGGAATCGAAGATGGCTTCCAGCCCAGTTGTGCATCCAGCTCAGCAGCCCTTTTAACTTCCATGTAATACAGCAACTTTCCAGGAATCTGTTTCCAAATAGGCCCAGTTCTGGGGGGGGGGGGGGGGGGGGTTAGCTGAGCAAGCAGGGTGACTCCTAAGGTCAGCTCATCTACTTGTATATCCAGGACAATTATTTCATATTTCACTGCATTTATGATTATTGTGATCTATCCATCTTCTAACTGCTTATCCAGGTTGGGGTCACAGGGGGGAGGGGGGTCGATTCTACACACAAACATTAATCAAGTGTTAGTCTGGGGATTATGGGAGAAAGCTTAAGAACCTGGAGGAAACTCATGTGGCATTGGGAGAACATGCAAACTCAATACACACACACACATTTGTATTCATATCTTTGTGGGAACCGGCCATTCATCTCTATGAGCAAAACCCTAATCCCAATGACAACCTTAACCCCTTACAAGCCCTAACATTAAGTAACCATAACAAAATACAAGTTTTGTTTTTTCATTGGAGCCATAGATTTTCATAAAATTGAGTTCCGTCTTGTGGGAATCAAAAAAATAGACCCCAAAACAGGTTTTTATCACATTGAGGGGATATTTGGTGACCACAGCCTAATATATGCATAACCCCCCCTTCACAAACATTAGACATGAGAGACATCAGTCAGCCTAACTGTAAAGCCTGATTTTTGGTTGTTTGAAGGCTCTGTACAGAGCTTTCACTGTGTCTTATGCAAGTGGCCTACATAAGCAGCCTACACCGTCGCTAGCATTTATACTTGTGCGCGGTCTGCATCACTGCGATGTGTTTAGTTATTTGCAGTTGGTGCGTAGTTGCTGTGTGGCTGGTGTTAATACCGCAACAGCGATCTTGTCGTGAACCGAATGACATTTTTGATACAGTTTGCCCTTATGGCCACGCTGCTGACGCAGTCACATGTATCTGCACTCGCTTCCTGCAGGTACCTTCAGGCGTGGCCACATTCCTGCACATAATGTGCAGTAATGGAAACAGCATGGGTATCCCTACCTTAACTGGAGCTGCCACTCATATGTCAGTGAAGGTCTTGCCTTTTGAATGTTTGACAGTTCAAGAACAAATTTTATTAACATGAGGTTTGACAATATATATATGTATCTCTGTATATATATGTATCTTACACTCTTGAATTCAGAAATGGTCTGGATGATTTTCTAACCACTCTGTAAGAAATTAGGCAGCGTCTGGGGAAAAAGGCATTTCCACGGAGCTCTCTAAAAATCATGCATGAAAACTTTAAATAAAGCACTTGAAATAAAACAAGCACTGTAAATCTCAGTCGGTTTTAGGCCAAAACACATATCATCAAATAAAACAATAATGCGAAAAATTCAGCAGCATCACCTGCAAATCCATGGTTCATGTGTTCGTGACAGAGAAACCAAAATTTTTGCAGAAGAAGGAAGCAGACTCGTCAAGTTTGGAGAACCAAATAAAATTAATAAAAGACATACGCTTGTCCCGCATGTTTGTAAAATCTGATAAAGCCTATGAATTGATGAATCTGCCATCGCCATTTTTCTGCCAGGGGTGCCAGACTACCGGCACGCTGGGAGTGTTGAAATAGTACTGTGCAGGCGCCTTACACCGCCATCTTGGTGCAACGATATACTGTGCACTGCATGCGGTGACGTGAAATAATGTTACATAAAAGCAACTGATATAATGAGAAAACAGATGTTATTGAATGTGATCCATACACACTGAGGCAAAATGGTCGTGAGCCGGCTGCTCTTGGTTATGAGAATATCGTTAATTATCTGTTTTTTTTTTCTTTTTCCAAAAATTGCGGATAACACTGAAGTGAATGAAAGGGAATAACTCTGGAGGTTTCATTTCTTCATTTCTGCCTGGGGACATGAACTGCAGAGGAAAAGTGTAGACAAACTATTTCGGTAAGTATAAATCTCATGCATATTACTCATCATTTATGATTGCTATATACTGTTTATCGTTATCTTATTTTCATAATGTAATGGTAAAATTAAGCAATTACGTTGCTCTGTGCAGCGATGTTAATGTTATAGTGCTGTATCAGTTGTCATTGTTATTCCAACAAATCTGGCACAACTGCACATAAGTGAATGTGCTTTAAAGGTAAATTGCCGATCAATTTCATTTATCCCTGGATGTGCGAAAAGGGACTTTCTGAGTTGTTTCTTTTTCTGTTCCTCTCTTGATGCCTGTAATGCTGTCTCTCTTTACACTGTTCTGTCCCAAGTTCACTATTGTCGACCAAAAACACAGATAGTCCAGCACCACATAGGAAATTATGCACCAACATGGCGGATGGTAGCGTTTGCTCTGTGTGACGTCATTAGCAACCCTACTTTTCCTGGTTGGGAGTTGGGCGGCATTAGTTTTTGCCGGGGTGCTTGATTAATACTTGCTGTCCTTGCCTGCTAAGAAACTAAATAACAATACACATAAGCAATAACATGTTATTTTCTATTGCTTACAGAAAATATATGAATGTTAGATCTATGACCTTAAAATAAACTGGTCAATGTACCATAAGTTAATGAAGTAACATTTTCAGCTGACATAGCATGTCTGAAACTGCCTATTTAGCTCCACTAAGTAAGATCCACACATCTGATAAACAAATTAAGCTGTAATCAAAATCATTTCCCTTCAAATCACTAATAATGAATGCAGGAGAGTTTTCAGTCCAGCTCTGGAAATTAACAAAAATGCTAAATTTCATCTCTGCCTTCTAATAATAAACCATAGACAATGATACTTCCCTGGATAAATGCACATCACCAACAATGACAAACGGTTAGAGAATATGGATTGAATTTGCATGGCGAGGCGAAAATTGATTTTTGAACACGGTCCTCTGGAAAAAGGAATCTCCTGCCAACTCGCCTTTGATGGCGCGTCTGCCGACGTCATTAGATTCAGTCAAGTGTGCTCAGCTCAGAAGCATGTTCCAGGTCCAGACCCGCCACCTGTCATTTTTACAGAGCTCACGACCTTCCGGGTTCCTCTCTGCTTCACCCCATCCCATCCTAAGCCACACCACCTGTCAACGCTTCCCAAGTGTGACACACATTTGCAATCTGCAGTGTATGTTGTAAGATGAGCACAACACCAGTGAAGAAAAGCTTCCAGCACATCTTACAGCTATCGTACATGATATAACCACCGAACCAACGTTAGAACATTATTTTGAATAATTCCATCCTTGGCTTCTTCTCCTAGCGCCCTTTAATTCCCATCATTGACTCCAGGACCACCACAACCCTGTACAATATAAGCTGAAGAGACCCGAATGAGTGGACACATTGCAAATAGCTATATTTCATTTTGACATGATTATGTACTGGAAAGCATGCATTACTGTTTCTTAACATAATAAGGACACAGAGCTGTTTAAAAATTGTCAACAAATATATCATTTAGCAAACATATTGAAAAGAATTAAACTTGTTAAAAAGAATCTCTTTGACCTTAGTAACCTTTTATCCAAAACCTGGAGCATGGTCTACAGATGCAGGGATAGTATCGGGTGAGAGAATGCTAAGGTCTCGCGGATAAGGACACTGGCAGCACGAAAAGAGGGCAGGAGCTACAAAAAACACAAGAGTTCCATCTGGAGACGATCATCTCTCCCACCCAGGAGTAAGGGGAAAGGTCACAGACTATGCAGACAGGTGGTAGCAGAGAAGTCAGGCACGGGAAATGGAAAGGAAGCCAGGAGTGGATCACAGAGTATTCATGATATTAACTGTCAGAGCACTGCAAGATTACAGTGAATATACAGCTATGCAGATCCCTGTTTGTGTTTGCCAGTCCTGGTTATTAACAGCATAATATTTAATTGCTGTCTAATATAGCACTTTTGGTCATACATTACGTTTTCATAACAAAACACATGATACTTTGCTCATTGTTGGTCCAGATCAATGTATTTTTTTTTATTTTTTTTTTTTAATTTTCACTATGTATGTTTCACACAAATACTCATTTCATACAGTAGTTGGGTTTTTTCTTTATAACGTTTTCTAGGCATTTACCTCTGTTTTTCATTTTTAAATGTTTTATTCCACTGGATATGTAGACTACTGTAGTTCAACAGCTCAATAGCTAAAACCGTTCTCTTTTTGAGATTTAAATCAAATATCTTTCTTATATATATCTACTTCCACCTACTACATAAGTGGGTATCATAATGTCAGCATATGCTTTACAGACTCTCCAGAATTATAAAATACACTCCAAGGATAGAAACACAGGGCAGAAATGACTCATAATAATAATGAACTCAGCACATTGCCTGCTTCAATTTAGGCGTAGTAGGTGGAGGGGCATAATGAGGGGACTGTTTGCAAAAACAAAGGCTGCTATTATGAAGACTTAAAAATAATTCGCATTCTGTTCTTTTTGTGTCTTCCATGCATGAAAGCGCTTGTCACATTCCGCGTTCCGGAAGTCCTCGCATAGCTCTCTATGGTCGCTGCACAGGCTTCATAAACGCATAGTGATCTGCTTCTGATAATCCTTGACAGCACTGTATTTTGTACATTTCCTAACTACATCTGTGGGTTTTCCCTAGGAAACAAGCGCTTGTACTTCATTGCTTGGCTATAAATGACTCTATTTGTAGCACACGCTCGGCTAATGGCAGGGAGGGCCTCTCCTCCCGTCCCCCCTCCCCTCCACAACGCCGTACTGCCCATTCTCCTTTGTCCCCTTCTGTCTTCTCCTCTTCCTCCCCTGCTTCCTGCATCCTGCCCTTCAGCCACGCAGTCAGTCTGAATGCTCTAAAAATAACGAAAAAAGAACAACTCTCCCCAAACACAATGCTGTTTACGTTGTTACAGCATCAGCTGTTTATTCGTTTAATTCCTAGGCAGCCCTTGCTTGTATGATAACCTCATCCTTCTCAGGATACACAAAGTGGTACCTTGGTTCACAGAGTGGTGTCATATCCATGGCTCACTTATTTATTATTTAAACTCAGTTTTTTATTTCTGCTCGATTATGGCCGTCACTTCCTCAGGCACCAATACACTGTAACGTTACATATTGGATCTTGGAATGCATCACAGATAAGCCACGTTAGAACAGGACATGGTAGCCTTAGATCCAATCAATACTATGTGTTAACGGCTAATATAACGGAAATTTTGTTTCTCTTTTTTTTATGATCTTATCAGCTGTAGGCAGCATTGAAATTTGTTCTATAAACGCTTCATTAAATGAAACCTGCAAGATATAGGATATTATCTACATCAACCAGTTATGGCCGGATCAAATGAGGTTGTCTTTAAAAAGAACAACTGGGGGGGGGGGGGTCATGAAACTGAATAATTTCAAATGAAAGATAAACTGGGAGGCGGGGAGGGGGGATCAGTTGCATTTTTTTTGCCCTGTTCAAAAGTGAAAATCAGCGGTGTGGTAATTAGGGCTAAAACAAGCCAAGCAAAAATCCTGCATCCTCTGTCTGTTTTGGAGGGAATTCGGCAGCTGACTGATTTGGACAGGAGAGTAGGGTGCCCACCTAATCCATGTTGTGGGGGGGGACTAAGGGCCACTTCAGGTGTTACAAATTACTTTAAAACCAAAAGGCTCCTGTACTTGGCTAATTAGTTCAGTTCTTCTTGTGCTTTTACTGGTTTGTGTCCTTGATTGAAAGACTCATCCAGCTGTTTCACATTAACATTAGTGACACATGAATGATTATTGGAGACTGACCATACAGAGAAAACAAGAAAAGTGAAACCTGGGTCTTTTTAATTGCAGTGGTAGTTTCCAGGCTCATAGTGCCCCCCAACAACAAAACAGAACAAACAAGATAGCCGTCAAAGCGCCACACGCTGCGACAACCAATGCGATGAGAAGTAGACGAGTACCTGGAAAGTCACAGAACATACGGATCTGTGACAGTCACGGGACATACGGATCTGTGGCAGTCACGGGACATACGGATCTGTGACAGTCACAGGTAGCTGGCTTCTTCTGAGAGGAAACCTGCTGTCACATCCTTGAGAGAAGTTACTTTACATTAACTGCTGCAGTATGAATAGCTATATTAATACATTTTATTAACTGTCAAGGGGAAATGTAGGCAGTTGGCCACTGTACAAACAAAGGTAAGTTTAGCAGCTCTCTTGTTTTTCCTAGTAGCATTAAACGGAGTAAATATTTCATAAATATGCTGACAATACTATAAAAATTATGTGTAAGTGCTTATTAAAAGAATGATTGTAATTTCTTGAGAACACAAGGAGATGAAAAATACTTCAAAATGTGCTTTTTTTTAAACCATCTAAACAGCTGGGTTCTTAAAACTGCGTTTTTTTTTTTTTTTTTTTTTTTAGGAATACGACACACAATTAAGTGAAATCTTCTGAATTTGAAAGGTATTCCAAGGATTCAGAGGATCCAGTTTGCCAAGAAGTACTGCATGTATTCATGGTAGAGATGGCATGGGTGGTACAGAGAGGTTAAAGGGCTATTTTGGGGCTCCATAGCCCCTCTTAGGAGTCACTCCCACTCACCCTGTGAGCATCCCTTCAATCAGTGCGCTGGTTTCAGCCATATGAATAACAGTAGGATGATGACAGTAACTGTTCTCCCTTTACAACAGTGGCTGTTACCCAGCATGCCTTTCCAACACTGCTGGCTAGCAAGCCGGGCAGCTGTGAGCGCATTGACTGACGTGGCAATACAGCTATTTACACTGCAGCGATTCGCTCGTCATAACACTGCCATCATCGGTCATCCTCACCCGCAGCGTGAGTCGACGGGACTTTAATTATCCATCCATCCATCTTGCATAACAACCAGAACGGGGGCAGAGTGAGCCTGGACTCTATCACAGGAACCACAGGAGAAAGAGAAGCAGGAACCCAGGGCTGGCACAGGATCCATGGGCCATGGACACGTGTACCATACAGGCACAAATTCTCTTAAGCGCATGTTTTTGAACCGCAGGAGGAAGCATTATCACCCAGAGGAGCCCTGCATACGAATTCCATAAACACAGAGCTGGGAGCATTAGTCCAGCTCACGGCCTTGGAGGTGTGGTGAGTCTGTGCTACCCTATGAGCCACCATGCTACCAAGACCATAATTATTATCATTAGAAAAAGACTTGCATTCTGGGAGAAATGACTGGCAATACCAGGTCCCGTGATGGGTCTGAGGATCCTGAGTAGTGTAGCGGATATAGTATAGTATAGTATAGTATAGAAGTATAGTTTTTACTGGCAAGAGCAAAGTGACAATTGAAATGTTAATGTTTTGAGAAGCCTTCATCCTTTGATTCCCATATCTGGAAGGCATAAATCCAAACAGATGTTTCCAAATCGACCATCAACTCTGTGGTGCCGTCTCAACATCCAGTTAAATATTCCAGTAATGTATGGCATTAATGTCATACATCAATGTTTAATTTATGCATTTATGCATTCAGCAAAGTAAATTGCTACTAAAGTTGTCAACATTCATACAAATATAATTAAATATGCTTAAAATAATAATTAACCTGAAATTTGAGCTTCACTAAAACTACTCAAAAATGCCAATAACTGCACTATGGTCACTGAGGTTGAATTTGGATAGAAGCAGGACTATGAAAGTTTTTTTTTTATTTTAAAAGGTTTTTTTTGCTACAAAACATAACACTAGACCTCGTGGTGACAAATTCCTTAATTTGTTTCGCATACAATTAAGACTGCAAAAAAGTAAATGAAGTTTACTAATGTCACCCTCTCTCGAAAAGCTGAAGAGGTCACACCCTGAGTCACCGTGCTTCAGCTCTAACATTCCGATGAGAAAATTCAGTAAACACGGCCGTGAGGGAGGTCTCAAAAAGATGCCGTATATAACTGGAAATCCCTGCTGGCGAGGCCTTGTTTTATTTCCTTACTCACTGGACGGGTAACCACTGTCTTATCTGGGCTCGCAGAGCTATATGAATCACTGTCGTTCTTTTATTGAGCTTTATTGCTATTGCTGAATGCCTTGGAGGTGCAAAGAAGCAACCTCAGATTTATTGAGCCGCTCGCTCTGTGCCGTTTAGTGATCTTGAGAGTAAAAATTAAATACCCCCTTACAGGACCTAGAATGAGAAAAAAGTAGCCAGTCTGACATTCCAGGCACTTGTTAAGCAGACTCAGCTCTCTGGCCGTGGATATACACCCATTTCCAAAGGGGCTCATCTCTGTGGATTTCAGTAATTTAGAGTCAACGATTCACGTGACCTAGACAGTGGAGGAGCTCCGAAGCCCGAGTACGCTAGGGAATCCCACGGAAACACAGGGAAGCCTGCATACTCCGCACACATGGAACCGCACACATGGAACCGCACACATTGAACTGAACTTATGCCAGATTCCAATCCACAACCTTGGAGGTACCGATAAATTATAGGGCCTGCCAAACAATATTAATCATGCTTTCCATTTATTAAACTATTAGGCAACATAATTAGATAATATTAATCCATATTACTATTAAGTTAAGGATTGCCACTGTTTGACTGCTTGATATTTTGTCGTTGAGTCACAGATCTTTGGAGGCAGCAGTGATGAGGCACAGTACATGAGGTTTTTGTGTTTTATTACATCACACCTTCTAACCCCTCCTACTTTGAGCTGTCTAACACCTCCCACAGAAATCGCTTTCTTATCTTACTGGTACCCTCCTGACCTTGGTACCATCTAATCATTTCACATTCCATCCCATGCAGAACATCTGGTCATCATGGCCACAGTCACCCAAGCAAGCAATCTCAGTGAGAACACCAATAGAGGCATTGGGAATAATCCTATTCCAGTGAAGGCTTTTCTAATCCAGAGCAGTTTCCATAAACACCCATAGACACTGACTAATTATTGTATAAAAGAATTTTTTTTTTTTTCTTCGTTTTTACTCTTTTTTCGTTTGTACTCGTAAGTACAATGTCTGGGAACATTTTATAGTAAAGTAACTTTTCTGTAACTGGAAATACATACTGACTTTAATTTTAGCTCTAAAGAACATTAGATGTATGTATAAATGTATCGAACTGACAATAATTTGGATTTGGCAGTGTAGCAGTATACACTTATTAGTAAGCGCTTATTAAGCTCTCAAATGAGGAATGAATTCCATTACTGAATGTACTTTGCCAAAATTTCATCATGTACTGTAATAGCAAGGAAACACAAATCAAATCGAACGTGATGTCGTCCAAGAATGAGAAGAATATAATGTGAATCTCCACTCAAGGCCTGCCCATATGTCGAACATTTAGAAATTCACACTGTGCCATAAGGATGCATTATAAAGAGATTACAGGCTCAGTTCCAAGTTGTGTTTTACTCAAATTACTTGTGCAAACATCAAAATGTATGAGGAAGTAAGGCTGTAAAGGGTAAAATGTAGCTGTCTCTTCGATTAATGCCACTGCTGAGCTAATTATGAAGATAATTAAACTTTATACCTCATCAGTACTGAACAGTAAACTGAAGTTTAAATTGCCTTCATACTATGGCCTGTGTGAGTCAATGTGGATACAAATTTTACTTTACAAGAAAGAGGTAGACTTTCTGTCTCACTTAATAAAGCCTAGTTAAAATATTTCATGTAGCTAAATATTTGGAACTGAGTTTGAAACTAGAATTCCATTAAAAATAAAAGTGCTCTCCGTTACTCTGTGGTGCCAAATTAAATTTAAGGTGTTAATCTGCTCACCTGCACAGAAGACGACCACTGCGTGTAAACCACTTGACGACTGAACATATAACCTACAGTCGTCAATTTAGAAATAGCCGAAAAAACAAACATCATTTCAGATAATATCATTAAGCTCAATACTGTATTTCATTTCGAAGCAGTTATAGAGAGCAATGGCGAAAGTTATATAAGAAATGGCACATAATTTCAGCAGACTTGGGATTTCCATCACACCTCATTATTTCTGATTCGATTCCACCTCAGCTATAACACAATAAACAGCTCATGCAATATAATTACACATCATAATGTTTCCAGGAATAAACGCCAGGCGACTCGCCATCAGAGTCACGTTAGTGTGATCTTCGTCTCGAGTGATGAACAGCCCCCCCATCCACCCCCCACCCCCCACAAGAAGCTATCTAAAGTTTTGTCAGAATAAAGTGTTCTCCCCAGAGAAAATAATGTGACTAAAATAGGACAAGGCAAACTGATGCAATCAGGGAGAGGAACTGGGCGAGGAATTCAGGCGGCCGGGGGCTACACAGGGACAGGAATAAACAGATGAATCCCCCCCCCCCCTCCCCAACAAAGGCAGCGGTTACGTTTCAGCACGTGCAGCGCTAGGTGCTAAGGTGATAAATTCGTACCTATGCCAGTAAGGTATACATGTGAGCGGTTTATTCTCCAACATGGCACGCTATCAGATCATGCCTGGAAGTAACAGAACATAAGAACACAGCAGCAATGCTCTTCCAAGACGGAGATTACTGTCCAATAAATACAAATATCAACTGATCTGATTTACAGGAATGTTGCTTCTTAGAAACCATTTTCATCTCGGGATTAACTGTGTTTTATACCCATTCATTTTTGCGATAGCTTGTTTTATGTGACACTGAGTTTATGTGAGTTTCTGAGATTAGATTAATTATCACTCATCCTGCCCCTGAAACCGTTTACCAAATTTCTCGTTCTTTCAGAATCTAGCAGAGCCTTAGAAACTGTTAACTTTTTTCCAGTGAAAAAAGGAAGGAGTGAAAGATTACAGAGGAGAGAAATTTACTGAGAGAACTCTGCAAAATCAACAATGACATATTTCAGCAGTAGAAGATCATTAATCCACTGCAGTGGTAGCTTAAATCTTAATACCATGTTCCTTGCTAAGGTTTCTGCTTTTAGGGTCTGTCTCCAGACCCAGCGAATCCTGGGACTTCCTTTCATGTTAATTACTTTGTGTAATGATGCTTTTTTTTGTAAGAGAAATATCATAAAGCTTCAGAGGCTAGAATGATGTCTCATTTTTCTCTTTCTGTCACTCTCTTGCACACAGAGCATACTGGAGAACGAAAAGCCGACTTCGTCTTGACAACAAAGTCCGCCTGTGGAACAGGTGACCCAGCAGTCGATCTTGTAATTTTCATTGACTTGCAGCTATTGGGAATGACAACCTTTGAAATCAGACAATGGAATAAAAGAATATGAAAACACAGAAGTTGAAATGTATGCTACTCGACTCAAACATGTGTGTTAATGCGCTGTCCCCCACTCAGTTTATTATATAATTATGTTTTAAAAACAGATAAATTCAGAGACTTTATGAAGGTGTCGTCCTGGGACAGGCATTTGGGTATGTTGGGTGGGCACCAGTGTCTGAATTCTCTCGTAGGTCTTGGGGGATTTCCTGGTGGGCAATAGCTGATGGGGGACTGGGGGGGCAGCACCTCTTGCCCACCTGTAGCCACGCCCCCTGCATAAATTTGTTCGAAATACTTGAGCCACAGGTGTAAAGAGCTGCCAAAACCACTGCAAACCAGCCAGGCACTTTAAAAGGGTCCCGGGGTGATATTGGTCTCATCTATAGTCCCCCCCGCCGCTTCCGCTGCTAAATCAGGCGAGAGAGGGAGAAGTGAAGCCGGGGGTGCCAGGGGCCGTCATGTCGCCGGGAATCGGGTGCCGGAACTGCGTCATCAAGGCGGAGCGATGCGACTCGCCACACGCTCACGATGAAACCTCACCTGCTGTTATTTTAGGACAGGGCTTTAGAGGGAGATGTACCGCACCACGCGAAAACCTTTGATAAATTATAAAAAAGGAGACAGAACGGGGAACATCTCCCCACTCGAAAGAGACCACGGATATTTATAAACTCTTCAGAGAGCCAGCAATTAGCCTGAAGATATTAGAAAACAGCCAGATCTGAAAAGAGGATTACTGGCTAATATTATGTGGATTTTTAATTTTCATATACAGGGGAAAGAGGCTGTTAAACATTTGCAAAGATATAATCACTATAATCCTGCATGTATAAAATTATGTGTATTTAGCAAGTGATTCTGTCATCATTTTAGTTTTTTAGCAAATACAAATGAAACCAAAATTAATATTCCATTTGGAAACTTGAACTTAGGCATTAGAAATCAAAGTACAATATACTATC
>JAODLC010000002.1:758136-777507 GCA_026781145.1 Hippopotamyrus pictus
CCCAGGCGGAGACTCGAACCCGGGTCCCAGAGGTGTGAGGCAACAGTGCTAACCACTGCACCACCGTGCCGCCCCCATCATCATTATTATTGTTGTTAATATTATTTTATTGTATTATTATTATTATTATTATTAATAATAATAATAATGATGATGGTAATGCTATTATTGTGTTGTTTTATCCTCGTCCTTGATTTTTCCTGAGAATGATATTTCATACTGAATCAATCTTGTTATTAAACTTCATATCGATACAAACGGTGATTGTTGGGACGTCTATCCCCTGAAGGAGAGACTTCTTCCCAGAAATAAATGTCATAATTAAAACTATGATGGCCCACTATACAGGAAGCCAAACCACCTCTTAGCTATAGATCTGCTGTTATTGAATTGTTGAAAACAAACATACTTTATATTATTGATGTCTGGTTGTCTGCTTTGATTTTAAAGAATAATTACCTTCATTTTAAATTTGGCCAATCCACAGACAATGTTACTGGAATGTGTCTGGCTTTGGACATGCGGAAATATGTCAACCTACAATCCTGATTGATTACCTGTGACTCCCTCATGTCAATTTGACAACAAGACCTCTCTAAATATACTCTGTAGAACACTGGCATCAATGCAAACTATCATGGGTGAGAACATTCTTTCTGAACATAAGGCCCTTCACCATCTACGCTGAGAGCACAAGTGTCACAGCCACAGAGCCACAGAGCGCCTGGATACTTCTCACAGGGTTACCTCAGTTACCAAGACATGGAGATTCTTATACTAACCCATCTGAAGAATTTGCCCTTTACACGCAAACCTCTCCATCCAACTCAGCACTGCGACCCCTGTTTGCCATTATCACTCTGCACAATGTGTGCAGATATAACAAAAATTATAACAAAAATTAATTAAATTTCATATTTAAAAACTCGTAAATCGTAACAGTGACGATGTTTTGGCGGCCTTTACATTTAATGTACAATAATTACGTTAAATGAGAGACTGAATCTGAAGAATAAATTATAAGCAGGCATGATTTTTATTACCTTATTTAATTGAAAATATATCTTTATTACTATTTAAAAACTTGAGTTTGTTTTTGGCTTGTTTGTTCGAGAATGATTTATTTATTCATTCTTTCATTAATTCATTTGCACCCAAGTATGTGGCCATTCTTCCATTTTCCCAGTTATCGAGTAAATGGTTGAATTGAGCCTGGATCCTGTCCCAGGATGCCTTAGTTAAATGGCAGAAGACATCCTGTTCAGGATGCCATGAACTCTGTCCCGCAGTTAAATATATCCCATCAGGCAAGTGGGTCATGACAAACCTCAAAGATTGCTGTTGAAATATTAAAATCAAAATGTATAATTTAAAACAAAAAAAAGAGAACCTCTCCCAAATATTAGTTCCATATCTAAGATCTCTTCCATCTAATATCAAGCATACAACGGAAGATTGGCTTGTCTGTACGATTTGTCTTACATGCCCCAATAATCTTCAGCCAATCATCCGATTTTAATAAGCGACTATTCCCCTATTCTTTGCCAATCTGACCTGCACACACGCATCTTAAATGAACACAATGGACAGACCGGGGGACAGAAACGCAAGCTTTGTCCTGCCGGCGGGAATATATCCTGCAAAGGAAGGGATAAATAATTCAAGAAGAATGTGCAGTTTGTGGCAGGGATTACCTTGACGTCAGGCAAGGGGAAGTCCTACTGGTGAATTCGCTGCTCAGGATGCGAGCCACCACTAAGCACTCATAATAACCATAAATACGCTGCGGATGACACTCGAACTCCTGAAACATCTGCCATCCTAAATTGCATTCCTCCTGTTTTCAAACACTTCTAACAAATATCTGGTTACGCTTTACATTAACTGCACCTTCATAAAGCATTCATTACACATTAATAGAACATTCACTGCACTGTCATAATACATTCATAATGCATTTATAGAACACTCATAGTCAGCATGTATCTATTCCTTAACATCCTAAAATACCTTAACAGCTTTAATATACATTAATAACAAACATTATCAGATTAAATGATTATAGTGTTTGTTATTATCATATAATGTTTGTTTTTAGTGTATATTAAGGCTGTTAAGGCATGTTAGAATATAAAGGTACACTTCATGCTTCTTATGAATGCTCTATATATGCATTATGTAGGGCCACTGAATGTTTTATGAATGCATTATAAAAGCATCATAAACGTGCAGTTAATGTACAGCATTGCCAAATATCTGTATGGTATCTAGGATGTCCTGTTGGTTTGTAGCCCACTCTGTGCACTGGGAGACAGATAAACATGCACTGTTTCAGACTTTTAACATCATCTCACCCCCGCTATCCAATTACTCTTACATATTGGGGGATAAAAACCTTTAACCCCAATAAGTACGCCTAAATCACAAAGGCTGCCACTTAAACAACAAACATCCCATTTCTGAGGTATACAATAGACCATCACTGTGTTGACGGGACACCAATGATTAAATCATGATATCAAGCCTGATATATTGATTTGCTAACGTATCTGTAGGTAATCATTCTTTCAGTGCATTTCAGTATAAATGGAGCTTAACTTCTCCTGGAAATAACATTTGCACTACCAACGCTTTTTACGCGAACATCTGCCCGTAATGGAGTCAGTAACAATGAAGCGAAATAATAAATGATAGTGCTTATAATATTTATATGGGAATTATCTCTCTCATTCTGTTTACAGTACTTTTCCTCTTTGTGGTCATGATTGTTTACTTGCAGTAAAACCTCTTATTATCTTTGTGAATTTTGATCCCTGCTCCCGAAAGACATCTGTTTTAGGACATATTCATGTGAAACACTGAGCCCCCCCCCCCCCCCCCACTTAGCATCCAGAGATACGTTTCCCCGGACAACCAACCACAGCTTAGGCAGGTCAGGCTGGCGACGGCCCAGGAATCCAAAAGGACTGTCAGCCTCCCCCGGAAGCGAGAGACAGGCCAGGAAGCCACGCACGGCGGTGTGTTCCTGCGTCGCGAGACTGTCAGCCTTAATCCCTCAAACCGCAGCCAGCCGGCTGAGGAGAGCGAGGGCGGCGGTGACCCGGTGAGACACGCTCGCTATATTTCGGCACAGACTCCCTGCCAAACGCGATCGCGCCTTCCATCTTTGGCAGCCGGGAGATCCTGAAGTCAGGGAGCACGGCCGGCTTGGCAAGCCGAGCGCAAGTTGATATACAAATCGAGTAAATGGAAAAGCCGGGGTGCGCGAGGAAAAAAAAAGGTGCCAGTCATGGCAACCCAAACAAAGAACTGCCAAATGACACCAACTGTGAGGAACAGGGCTTCATGGAGCCAAAGTAACAGGCAGGGCACTTACCAAAACGACACACTTTCACCCATACAGCGATACAGATGCTCCCTGGTTACGATGGCCTGTGATATGATATTTAGACTTTAAGATGAGAATTCCTATTCCATTCTGCTTTTCACTTTCAGTACATTATTCCGTAAATTACATGCGATATTCAGTACTTTATTATAAAATAGGCTATGTGTTAATGATTTTGCCCAACTGTAGGCTAATTTAAGCGTTCTAAGCATGTTTAAGGCAGGCTAGACAAGGCTATGATGTTTTTTAGGTTAGCTGTAGTACTGTATTAAACTGTATTTTCGCCTTACGATAGCTTTGTCGGAACGTAACCCCATCGTAACCTGGGGAGCGTCTGAACTGAAAGGTCAAAAGAAACAGAAAAAGACATGTTCTGTTGGCAGTGGATGCAGTTAACACTTTGTTTATAATGAATAAATGTCATGAAATGCCATGTGAAAAACGCAGGTGTTAACATAAACTTAGAGGAAATTGCTCACATTCGTCATTTCCCTTGTATATTTCAGAAAGTGATGACTGAATAACAGGAAAACAAATTGGGACAGTAAGTTTCATGGCATATTCATTGTGTTGTATTAGTGAACAAAGATTTGGAACTGGATTGTTATTACAGATTCTGCGAAGGCACCAGGCTGCTGGATAAAAAGGCAAATGCTAATTAACACTGAGTACATTGTAATTTAGGAAATCTTTGGCTATTTTTTCCCATTTACATAATGATGGAAAAATGATCTCCTGAATGTTTTGCTAATAATATCATCTGTAAATGGCATTAAAATAAGTCATTATTTTCCTGACAGGGCTGCAGTGCAGTGTCGCAGTCCCAGGGTTGCCAGATCTCACACAAGAAATCTTATGGTAAATCTGCATTATTTCATTATAAACTGATAATTAGCTACATCAAAAGTGTTGGGGTAGTTTGCAAACCATACAGACTATTTACAAGGTAATAAAACTGTTACATACATGTAAATGAGTGTGCAGACTCGCAGACTGGAACTGAAAATCTCAGACAAAAGCTGGCAACCCTGAAGTCCGGGTTCAAGTCCCATGCGTATGGAGTAAGCTTCTGTGCAGGTCTCCGCTGCATACTCTCCTTTCCACCCAGTCAAATGACAGGTACTTATGCAAACTGGAATCTCTTAATTGCTGTTAGTGCAGTGCTCACCAACCAGTTGATCACAACAAGCAGAGCACCTCTGCCCCCCCACCAGTCAGCACAATCCACCGAGAGTTGATTCCCACCCTATAACTAGGAACCCGGTACTCTTTCTTTGAAAAAGTAGCTCTGACTGTAAAAAGCACTAAACACCCCACTGTGTGTTTGTGAGTGTGTTCCGACGTCCTGTCCAGCAGTCTGGATTACATGCATTTCTGCATCCCTTCGTAAGTCTGCACCGGACAGGTGCAAGACTGTTCACACGTCCTCTAGTGTTTTGGGCAACTAAGTCAGTCACCAATTAAAAGGCAAGTTCACATCCTCAAGAGAGCTAGCATTTATGTACTAGAATTACCCACCACAGTTCTAAGTGCCCCACCAGTTACTATATTTAGTGTCCTGATCCGGCCTTTTCCATCACAGCACCGAACTGGAAGTCAAAATAACAGCCTGACCAGCAATATTATGGAAAATTAGCACTTAATCAAAATGTGTGTGTGCCTGTCTAGAAACACTTTAATATTGTCATCTCTTTTTGTTCCATCCTGTGATATTCCACAATTACCCAGTACATACTTTACCAGTGAAAAGTTTTTACCACTTATTTGATTTATTTCATAAACTGCAGATTTTTTTATTCTTGTTACGTGTTGGAAAGTTGAGTGAAGAACTATAAATGAGAATATAAGTCAAATTTCCTTTACAACATGGAATGAGTATGTAACAGTGCATGGCTGCCGTCCTAATAACTGGTTGTATGGTGATGGCATAGTCACATTCTAGGCTGTCAATTTACTGTAAACGCAATACTTAACTGTTTCATTCCATGAAACAGCACAGTATTTAATGTCCATTGTAAAAAGAATGCCTCAAATTTTCTCTGCTGTTACAACTGCTAAAGGAGGTTACTTTGATTTATCAAATATATGACATTGTCCTGTTAATAAAGGTATCATATATTTATCCAAAAACACTTCTTCAGCTTAAGATTGTGTATTAATACAATAGGATATTTTAATGAAGGACTTGGGTACCTTGCTCTCGGACTAGACAGTTAAGGTCCTTCCCCAACTTACATCTGTTCATCAATGTTACCATTGCCAGTTGAATACACAACTAGCTTCCTTACTAACATATGTCTCTAACAAATTGACTTCCTGGAAATTTCTTTCTACTGCAGCTTCTTTGCAGACCTCCCTAATTACAAAATGTAATGATTTTTGCCTTATGGTTGGCCTATATCGTGCCTTTATGCATTTCAACTTCATGCTGACTCTCCAAACACTCAAGAATATTACAGTTTCCATGTACTAATTCATTTAAGTACTGTCACCAAATGTATGAATTATTGCAGTGCTTACACTTAATAGTAAGTGTGTTCTATGCATTTTAGAATTAAAGCTATCCAAGCTATCTGAATTCTGCCACCTGTATGGTTAACATGGATCGACATTGACTGGCCTACACATAATGTTAGTCATTGTTTAAAAAGGAACAGTTTGTAGAAGGATGATTTAGATTTTCTGTACATGTAAAAAAGAATATCGAGTGCATGCATCAACTTTCCGATCCCACACGCATGGGATTCCGATGTGTGTTTGACTGGACAGTAGGGAGAACTTCAGTTTACGGAGGGAACTGAAACTCAGTCAGCAAAGGGAACAGAACCTGAGGCGACAGAATGAATAAAACCTCAGTCTACAGGGGGAACAGAGCCCCGCTATATGGTGGGAACAGAATCTCTGTCTACGGAGGTATCGGAACCTTGGTCAACAGATGGAACAGAACCTCAGTCTACAACGGATATGGAATGCTAGACTATCGAGAGAATAATACCACACTCTCTAGAGGAGGACACAAACCCTCTGTCTACACAGGAAACACAACAGAAGTCTACAGGACAAACAGAACCAAAGAAAACTTACTTCTGACATGAGTATGAAATGGCGGTGAGCACAGTAGAAGAGTATTCTTATTTTAGTACTATATATTGGTTAACTTAGATTACAGAGTATGCAAGTTATATAACAGTACTTCGCAGTAAAATAAAACATAATTTCATATGAGAATTTCATACAGGAATAAAAAGACATAATGAAATCTGTTCTAAGTCCATTTCTTTAAGGTATGATGTAATGGCTGTATCTGCAGCCCATTAACTCATTCATAAATCCATTAGAATCCTATTACTCATTCTAGCTTTATCTTTCCGTGATTCATAAACCAAGCCTAAGCATGCCGTGTCGAGTAAATACAGTAGTAACATCCGTGTCTTGCTTCACTTGATTATAAAATGCTTTCCAAACAGATCTGATGACCAACTTCCAAGTGATGAAAATATACTGCGGTCTTATGGACTCTGGTGTGTTTCTCTGATATCTTAACCAGTATTTCCATGGTACGTGTACAAAAATATTTTTAATGTTAGTGATGACAGGTGTTCTGGTGCTGGTTTAAGTGTCTACTTAACGTGCCTCACGCTGGGAAAACTATTGAGGCATTCACTCATCAGGAAATGTTTAAAAGTAACACTCTTCACATACACAGCTTCTAATTTGATTTCGTTATATATAGTATCTAAACAGCATATTCCATCCTGAGTAGTTTCATGGGAGGCGTGAAGCTTAATGTGGAGCAAACCCTGGAAGGGATGCCACTCTATCACAGAGTACTCAGCGTAGAGATGCCAAGGAACTTAACGACACGTTCCTGGACTCTGGGAAGAAAACGGACAAGGAAAATCGCTTGGGATGGGAAGATAACATGCTATCTCTACACACACAGAGCAGAGACTGGATCTGAAACTCCGGAGGAGTCACTAAGCCACTCTGCAGCCTGAATTCTACTCAAACAGGGTAAAATGTACAGCGCTTACCACATGAACAGTGTATGGCCGAGTGGGAAGCTCTTCAAACTTCAGCTCAAGACCCACGACAAGCCGTAGATATTTTCACAGCATGCCATTTCACAGGCTATAGTCATTTCTTGTCATTGTCATCTCTTATGGCTTTGGGACAACGTTGGTTGAAGATCAAAGGGAACAGTACATTGTCAAGCCAAGCAGTCTTTAAGTGGCTGATGACCTTTTTCAAGGATGTTAAGTGGAACTTCAACAGGTGACAGGCTACTTGGTTTGCTGTTCTTCACCAAAACACCTCAATGTATTGCAAAAGTTAACATGCAAAGTTAAACGTTTTTGCACACCACAGGTTTTTGACCACTTTTCCATTTATTTCATAAACTGCAGATTTTTTATTCTTAAGCATTAGAAAGTTAACAACTATAAATGAAAATAGTCAAATAAAACAACTTTCCTTTATAACATGGAAAGAGAATGTAACAGTGCATGACTGACATCCTATTAACTGGTTGTGTGGTGATGACGTAATCAAATTTTACACTGTCCTTTAACTTTAAATGCACCAATTAACCGTTTCATTCTATGAAACAGCAGTATTTAATGTCCCTTGTGAAAAGAATGCCTCAAATTTTCTCTGCTGTTATAACTGCTAGAGCAGGTTACTTTAAAGAATCAAAGATATGACATTTTCTTGCTAATAAAGGTACTCAAATGGTGAAAATACTGTAAATGTATTTGTTAGCAAAGAATATTCTGTATTTTTTATAAATGTTAAGTGAGTAACATTCCAAATGTAGAAAATCTCAATGTGTCCAACAACCTTGACTGGTGGTATATACGTAATGCAAAACTTGCAGGTTTCCATTGAAAAAAAAAAGGGAGACATCCATTCCTTTTACTGAATGCAGTTTATGATATTTTATTATCATATTATTCAAAAAAGAGTTTTCTTCTTGAGCTCACTTTGTCCACGTGAGTTTTGGGGCAGCTTCGGTAGTCACTTTGGTAGAAGTGAAGGTGTTTACACCTGCAAACTGCATGAGGACTTTGCATGTTGTTTTTTGAAGAATTGCATGAGAGTTGGAAACACTTCCTAAAACAGGCAAAGGACTGTGGAATTTTTGGATTAATTTCCTGAGACCATTGCTGACTTGCTAAGGAATGACAGCATCTACTGCCACAAACATTGTTGTACATGCTGTAGAGTCCAGAGAATATTCAATAGAACTGTAATAGTATGCACTGACAGAAACGTCAATGGACAATTCTACAATTTCTGTTTAGCTTGGTGTATCTCTATACATAGAATGAATTTCCACCTATTCTTTCTCTGCTATAAATATGTTGTGACAAAAGAGAAGCTACTATTGAACAGCGTATTAAGAAATGAATGATGTTAGAAATGAATACCTTTTTGTCTTGTAAAATATTATATGCATACACTTCAGGAAACTAACTGGAAAATAAAAACATTAACGTTCATTATAAACTAGGACAAGGTAAGTTGTTTAGTTCTGCATTTGTCAAAAGATTTTGAACGATAATTAAAAAGTCTTTCCATGAGTTACTTGACTGCAGTAATGTTAAATGAGTTGTGTTTAATTTGGCAATAATTTACCATGAATACTAGTATTTATCTCTGATTTCACGGCAGCTGAAGATAGTCTTAGCATCATGACGTGCAAAATATACAATAATACACATGGTGTGTAATATATGGCAACTTCTTAGAAATATAATTTTGCTATTTGTAACAATGTCTGTAATTGACTATATTCAAATTTGTGTTTTTAACGCAGTGTTGCAATACAAGTAAACACCTAAATATTCACTTAAAATGTTCATTTTTGGTGACTGAAAGACATTTTTATATTTATTACTAAACTGCTTGAAAATACAAGTAGAGTTCCTTAGACTTAATTAGTTAGATTAAATATGTGTTGTATTCTAAAAATTAGTAACAATGAAAGACCTACCATTACAGTAGCATGTTTTAACAGTATCGTCTCAGGCAAAGCCATCATGCTAAGGAACAGTATATAGGCTTCCCTCCATAACACAGTGACTTACGTTTTAATGGCTTTGAGCAATCGAGCAGACAGCACAAAGTATTTCAAAAATTTCTCAAAGGTAACAAGGGTGAGAGTTTGCTGCTCGCTCGCTCTTTCTCTCTCTCTCTCTCTCTCTCTCTCTCTCTCTCTCTCTCATTATTATATATTCCCTCTGACTTCTGTAACCTTTGGAATTTGCACATACATACATGCATGAACTTGTTGGATTCACAGAAAACCTTCGGGAAGAGACCTGCAACCTTTCCATAAAGGATAATAAATCCTTCTGTGACATTTGATACCGGTATATCAGGAAAACATTCTGTCTAAACCGAATACATACACAAAGGGGCACAAGAAAGAACGAGATGCCCCTAAATAAGGTTAATTAACTGCTCTTGTTCTATATTAGTATCTGTCACAATAATCCAAACCAACAACGAGGTAAACGGTTTGGTTTCAGGCTATACTTCTGCTTCTTTAAACGGGAAGATTATCTGTTGAAACCAATCCGAATTATTCGTGTATCATACGTTATTTAATCGTTTTTATTGGTACTTTATACACATCATCTACCTGGATCACCCACGAAATATCTTTATTTCCTTTCAGATCGCCTATCAAAGTATGGGTTATTCAAGTTACTAAAATAAATCAATGAAATTGGACTTTGGCATAAGTTTAGCCTTTCTCCTTTAACATGAGCAGCACGGACTGTTAAAATGACTGCGCCAGAAAGGGTGGAGAGAAACATCATAAGAACAGGATATGAACAGTGATATTCTTCCAGAAACCACTAAACGGATTCCTATTCCCGCGATTAAAGAAACGAAAAAGAAACAAATATCAGCCAGAGAAAAAGCTCAAGGTTTGTGGTACTTATAGGGTTACTCAGGAATGATCATACACACAGGCACCTTCGATCAAGGTAAAAAGTCACCTTCTTAACAGATGACATGTTGACTTAACGACAAACCACATGTACCAGCAAATTAACTAGCACGTGATATGTCACAAATACTGGCTTTAAAAAAAGCACTTTTCTATCGTTAACCACACACGGGGAAATAACCGAAATGTTATAGAGTATTGTTAAGTTTTTAAAGTCGAGTCTAAATCGGGTGTATAAATTGAATCGCATGGAGTATATACTTAAGGTGACACCCTTTTAAATGCCATTAAATAGTTCGATTTTAAAGTTAAATAGCGGCCTTCAAACTGTATATAAAGTACAACGACATGACTCACCTGAATTGCTTTATTTGTCTTAAAAAGACTTTTCCACAAAAATGTAGTATAAAACTACGACGAAAGGGGAATATATGGAATCCATTCGTGCCCATGTGTCATCCCAATGTCGATAATGTGGAAATCTGTAATGATGTTTCCAATAAGTAGAAATGAATCATTTTAATCCTTCTTGAATCCCAAGTAAGATCTACTGACAACTTATTTTATTTAGTCTGTGAGTCGAATCCGGTTCTTTAACTAAAGAAGAGCGACTTGAACTGGAAGCGATGGCTTCAAAACTCACCGGCGCACCGCAGATCCAAAACTAAATCCTACCAAAGTACTTCAGCAATACCGTGAAACAGCCACATCCTTGTGCTGCTTGGCTGAGCAGCGCTGATTTTCAGATATGCAAGAGGCGCACACACACACACACACACACACGGACTCTCTCTCACTCACCAGGGAGATGCGAAATTGAGAGCCTGCGCTCCTCTTTTTTGACCCCCGGTCGCACTTTAAATTTACTCCGCTGGATTCCAGTCCGACTGGAGGAGCACTGGGAGAGGTGTGGGGACACGCACCCGTCAGCGTAGTACCCTATTCCTGAGCGAGTAAAGCAGTACGAACAGAAAACAGGTCCGCAACTTAAAATCGCCTATTTATAAATGGAAACTGCATTTGCTTTTCTGAGCGCTGCGCCAGGCTCAGAAAATTGTTGAAAATGTAAATAAAGCCTGACTCTCGCACGCAGAAAGTCTTATGTAATGATTATGCTTAAGGAAGACGCTGTAAAAACATGTCAGAAGTGTAAGCAAGAGATCGTGACATGTGTTTTTCTCCACAAACACACAGACATACACACTGGTAGGTCTCTGTCTGTGAGCATGCATACATGTACACATATACTGGGTGTGTGTATGTGTATATATACACACGCTATTTAAAAAAAAAAAAAAACTTTTGAATGATATACCAGACGTCAGATTTCTCTGAAGCTCTAAACAATTTAGTGAACATCACAAAACTAAATAAATGTGTAAGTTTGTTGCTTTCGTTCTTTTTCTTAATATCTGATTGTCTGGAGACTTCCTTCCTCAGGACCAGGCGAAATTAGGGGTCTAATTGCATCAGGGGCTGGAACTCTGCGCGTTATCTAACTTGCATGTGTTTGAAGTGAAAAAGCGATCAACTCAGCAGTCAAAATAGGAAAACGGCAGGAATCCTGAAACCTAAACAGGCTTTGAGCAGGGGACTTGTGAACGTCGAGATGTGGAGAGCCTAAATTTAATCATTTCCTTTGTGTCCTGTTTCTGAGCTATTGTGATCGCATAATGCATCACATTTTCCCTCTTTTGCACAGGAAAGACTGGACCTTGCATCGACGGGTTAAACAAAAGATGCTCTCAGCTTGACAAAGACCGGAAGACCGCTGAGCTGTGTGTAAATATCTGCTTGTCTACACGTCTTTCCCCCTGAAATCTCCCTCGTGTTCTCCAGCTTTTATCGTTAAAAAATACAGTCAAGAACAATGACATTAAGCTGGTAAATAAGTAACCAGAATTTTACAGGGGGACATGAACAATGTTACAGTGTTAACGGCATTATTTTGTTGACCTTTTTATCATGGGTGGCAGTTCCATAATAAAAATTACATTACATTTCTTAACATAAAAACATATTTTCAGTTTATAAATAAGCACTTTGCGTTTCCCAGAAAAAAATAATTTTATTAACTGTTTAGAAAAGTTTCATACAGTATGTCAAGTCACACCAACGCAAGCTTCATGAAAGATGAATTACATTGTAATCTCTAAATAAGATCAGTGTTTGTGTTTTGTAGTTAAAGTGAATTACCATGCCATTTCCAGCTTTCTTTATGGGACTATGTATCACACTGCATTCATTAGCAGTTTATCCTTTCCTTTGAAACACTGTACTTTACCAGTGAAACTGGGGTGGATTCTTATGGTGAACAATATGCTTATATGTGACTGTCAGAGATTCACAAGGTAAATCCCAGAAGGAGAAGCCTCAAGGTCATCAAATCCCCTATAAGTGTGTGTTTTTCAGTATCTCCTTCATCAGACCTTATTTGATTTTCTTCTTCTGCTCAGGACCTTATGGACCGCCGTGGTCCTCTTCCTCAGCATGTGACCGTCTGGTTCTGCTATAGTTCACGAGCCGTGTATTGTTCCTGATATAGAGCTTTTTGGTGGGAAAATGAGAGCTACCCCACATTTCAGATTTTTTTTCTCCAGTTTTGCAGTCATTCAGCCCATTTCCTCTGCAGGATTACAGCTCTTCCTGCCATTGCCCACAGTGTCACACACACACTTCCTGGTTTTTTCTACAAATGGCATGCAGACTTGAGAGAATGCTGGGCGATGCTGCCTTAATCGGCATTCATTTCTCTCTTTGGCTCTTTGACCCTACGATCTATTTTAATTTGTTTTTGGAAAGAAATGCTTTTTTATAACTTAAGCAATGTGTTGTAAATCAGATGAGAAACTCCGGTGCTCATTGTGTGGCACAATCTCAGTGAATAATGCTGTATACCATGTGTATTTTTTTAAAGAATGTATTTTTACGAAGTGCGTATTTGAAACGAAAACCCAAAATTATGCTTAGTCTTTAAATGACATCATGGCCTTTTTATTTGCAAGAACAATTGACTTCTTCCTGAACTTCCTGCAAAACAGTACTTTTCGGTACTTTATTTTTTGGTTTTGCTGTGACTAGAACACAAGCTGTACTATAACGTATATTTCATAAAAAAAAAAAAAAACACTGAAAATGGCTGGTAAAATGACCAGAATAACACAAAGTATGATAATAAAAATATTAGCAATAATAAATATGAGGATTTATTATGAATGGCTACCAATGGCTGGATAGTACTGTAACACTTTACTTTTACAGGGCACAAATACTTAGTAATAACTCAGTTACTACTGAAGTACAAATCATGAACAAATATAGTAACAAAGTGCTTGAGATAATACCTGTGTCACGATTCATTACTAATGAATTAACATGAGATCAGTATGTAACTCAGACTTAGTTTGTGGTTAATTAATACATAAGCAATAGCATAATACTATATTATTTGTGCCCCGTCAAGTAAAGTGTTACTGGCTAGATGAATTTGTTGTCTTAGTTTTCATACCAATAAAATACACTGAACTACACACAGGAGCAAAACCCACAGCATTATTGGAATTCTTAAAACGTCAACAAAGTTGATACAGCTAAAACCAATTAATACTGTATTTTTCAATGATGAACCTCAGTTCTGTATTTCTTGCTTATTGAGTTTATGTTAAACAAATAACAGTTGAAGTGGATTTTATCTAAGTCTCCTTAACATATAGTGCCAGCACAAAATACTGTCTTAGCCTTTGAATATAAAATAAAAATCTTTCTGGTTATAAGCTTGTGATTTCAACAAGAAAGAAAGTGCTCTATTCAGTATATATACTAGATATATCTATGATAATGTACAATGTATAGATAATGTATAATATATAGATTCCTGAGTCCACCTTGGCTGGATAAATGCAGGTAGGTTTCTTTCAGCATTAGGTGATAAAGTTAGCAGGAGTTACATGGACATTCTTGTCATTCTAATACACCATTAGCATTCTTAGCATAGTCCTCAGGGCACAAGCCCAGCTCTCTGTGTCGTCGGCTCTTATCATAGGGGCCTACTGGCTTTCTCAAGTCCACGTTCTGCAGTGAGGGCTGGTGTGGCCTCTAAGTGACATGCATTAATAAATTAATTACATGCCACTGCCAAATGCGTTCTGTCTCAGTGAGACGGGCGCTGAAGAGTAGGCTGAATGCACGATACTGTAATACTGAACATTTTTATATGGGTATATATAGAAAGATATGGCTGAGTGTGCATCTCTGTGTTTTTTATATCTATTTGATTGTCTTTTTGTCCCATTTGATACATTCCTCAATGTCTGCGGCCGTAGGAACGCAGTGGCCAAGAGTAACAGAATTATCTGACTTTGCTCAAGGCCATAAGCTCTTTGTGTAGGGAATGACTCTAAGCTCATTTGCCTCAATGAGCAATGGTTCACCCCAATGGCTGTTCTATTATTCATCTCCATTGGGGCTTACAGAAGTAATGGGATAATCAGATGGAAAGGACCTTCCACTCTGGACTAAATATTTGATTTAAAATAGTTGGAATACCCTCTCATGTGTTATAATGCTGCATGCATGGGCTTGGGTCTTTGGCACGGTTCAGGGTGACAGTTGTGTCTAGTAATACTACAGATCTACTACAAGCAGCAATGAACCAGAAGGAAAACAAAAGACAGGAAATGTTTGCAATGCTGTTCTATTTTTAATTTAGGGCCACACTAAAGGTGCATTGTCTCTCATATGTATCCAGTCTGCCTGTAGACCCACGGAGCGTGGGGATCTCATAAAATTTTTTGATGACATGCAGTCTTTTCTAGACCCCATACCCTATTATTACTATTATAACAGATAATGCCTTTCTCTAGTGTAAACCCTGCAGAGCACAGCATTTTATTCCTAAGTATACATTTAACAGGTGTGTATCAGATGCCATTTTGTCAGTGACGTCAGTGCCACAACCAGAAATCTTGTTGCGGTGTTTTGGGAAATGCTCTTCATCCTCTGATTCACAGTGATTATGTAACATCTTTTAGCCTTTTATTGTGTGGCTAATTGCCAAAGTTTCTCTCTCGGTCGTCGCTGGGGCTAATGCAGCGCTTGCATGACACACACCAAAGGACATCCTTTTTTGTGGAGTCCACAGCCCCTTCCCCAGAATGTCCACCATCAAACACTTTGCTATTATAAACAGTTAACCGTTTTTCTTTATATATGTATATATAAAGTAATAAAAAAGCAAACAAACAAATAAACAAATCGTATACTTATCTGGGCCATTAATTTTGTGATATAGATTATACTGACATAAGTTGTGATTGCTTTACATACTTAAGGGGTTATGATTTAACATTAATACATCATTTGACAACTTCTATTCTGTGGCAGCCCTGCCCCCAAGCCGATACACATGGAGATCCCTGCAGCCGTGAGGAATCTCCCAAGGGATGCTGGGAAAGATGTCCATCAAGCACTCCGGCAATTACATTTCCCCTGGGAAAGAATGTGACTATAAGCTACTGGGAGACAAACGGGATTCCCTAAAATGTGGATTTTACTGAAGCAGAAAAAGGAGTTGCGTAAGCCACTGAACAAATTCTCTTGTCTCCAGAACACTGTGATTCCAATCAATGTGCTAGAAATCAACAGTGATACAGCAAGTCTTGTCTTTAGCTGTTTATATGTTCAGAACGTTTCTGAATTTCTGAATCACCTCATCCGCAAGTGATGAAGAAATATTTATGCTTCTTGTTGACTGGATAGTGTAGTATAGTATTTCCTAACCCAGTCCTTGGAACTGGAAGGGAGAAAAAATGTGCACTCTCTGGCAGGGAGCTGGGATGGAGCAAAAACGTTGACTGTTTTGCGGTCCTGGGGACTGGGTTGGGAAACACTGGTGTAGTAGAACACTGAGCAATTGACAATCTTTTACAGAAACTATGCAATGGGTAACATTTTTGCTTTATTTTGAGGGTTGGCATCTGACACAAGAAAATAAAATACATATATTCTTGATGTATGTGAAAATACCCTCTGCAAACTGGAATAGCACAACATTTGCACACTAACCATTTTTAGAAAAACAAACTTTCTTATCTTCCTGAAAGGTACGATCTTACTTGCAAAAGATAGACACTGTCAAGAATGACTCTCTACTACAACGGCAAAGGGGAGCAGTGAAAGAGTTTATTTTTAGTTGTAAACTTATTCAGAATTGTTTGACACAAGATATATTGCTCCGCTACAATTCACATTTCATTTGTAAGACTAAGCTACAGGCTATTTCTTTTAGTACAGTTTCATTACCACACTTGTGAAATAAGATCTTTGGATGATTATATATCAAGAAGAATTCCTTTTGTCAGTGCCAGTATTCAAGGCAGATATAAATATGATAAATAAATATTTACATAATAAATATGAAACATTACAATTTTTTAATACGATTTTCTTTTGGAAGTAAAAATATTTCATTTTTATTATTTTGTATAGTAAATCATTATAAAGAAAAACTACTACACAACACATGGAATTGAGGACAACATGCAAACATAAAATGGATACTGCACGCCATAAGTATGCAATTAAAATCACAAGATAAGCGTTCTGGACACAGGTTATGAAGTCTAGAAACACAATAAATGGACTGTACAAACAAGATTAAAAAAGAAAAATACTGTCACTAACAAGCAAAAGAAATCTGTAGTTAGTTTGCTTCAAAATCCTCTCTGTGTTTCAGATCAGCTGGTTGTATTAGATAGTATTCAGTTCTTCAAAGAAAAACTTGCTGGGTACAATTATTGATGACACTTATATGGAGTCAAGCTGCAGTAGAATTGTTGAATAAATCTTACCACCTTTCATAGGCTCACGATATCCGTGCTGAAAAACACAATAGACTGCTAAAAATATACACAAACTCAATGGAATTTGTACAATACATGCATCACCTTTGGTTATACTTTTGGGATATATTTAGAAGTGTTTTGTTTAAAGATTTAAATATAGTATCGGGGTGTAACTTTTTATCTCATTTGATCTTCCTTGCTCTTGTATATTGATGCATTTTCTCTGTTCTGAATAATCCTGGAAAGGAAGTGTATCAGATCTCCTGGCTCAACCTATCATCTGAGTTGTTCAACTCCGTTCCACTGAAAGACCTCTGCAAAAAAGTGTCTCTATATAAAGAACTAAAATTAATGCATGTTTATATATGTAAATACAGACTGTATATGCATGTTGTGCCTCTGTGAAAAGTCTAGTAAACAATAATATTTGTTTTAAATGATAATAGGATTTTACAGGCTCTTGTATGCTTATTTTTTTCTCCTTGTCAGCAACATTCTTTTACCAAGGACCAGCTATTTCTTTTTTTAATGTTTAATATTGTGTTAAAAGGTAGTTAAAACTCAATGAAAAGTTTATGGCAATTTTCTTAAACAGGTCTGTGTGGTAAACTCTCTATATGGCCGTTTATTTCATTTCAGAAGTTATTATTATGTTATTTACGTCTTTATTCAGATAAAATAATCACCTTAAAGTGAGCAAACATACAAATACAATGCAATTGGTGATAAATATGTTTTAGCATAACAAGGCTTTTCATAATACGATTGTACATCGTAAACTTCTGATGAAAAACATATATACCTGAAATATTTGTGTGACAATTGGTTGACTGGTGACTGCTTGGATTTGGCACCCAATCCATCATTTAAATGATTAACCAGATTCTAAGAAAGACTCCGGTTGAAAGACACAATACCCTCCATTTGCACTCAATAATTGGCATTCTTGGACACGCAGAATGAAACTCAAACCCACAATCACTGTAATCAACATCAATCTGTCCTGAGCTGATTTACCGCTTGAATTACCATGGTTATTTTCCTTTAACCACCCATGAAATAGTTTTTGAGTAACTTTCTCACTTAATTCTATCACAGGTACTTTAAAAGAGATTTATTTGATTTGTTAATTCTAATGCTATTAGTTATGATTAGTCATTAAGTAATTCCTCTTGTTATACAGGATTATCCAAAAGTCTAGAAATTGGCATGATCTTGTGGTGAATTAATTTTCTTAATCACGAAGACAGTTAATGTGACAATTGTAATATTTTACAGATACAAATATCATAGGCACTTAGGATCTTGCCTGCCACAAGGATCTTATGGAATGATTATTTATTTTTAAATTTCAGGGACAGGTATAAATGTTAATTGTTCCGTCGTTGTAGATAGGTGTATAGAGTGTCTACAGAATGGTCACGTGGTGAATGGCGGTTAAGTTGTATGGAAGCAGTAGCTTATTGAAGTAAATGACTCATGCTTGTGCTGTGAACAGAGTAAACAAAGTCGGGGGGTGCAGCTCAGTAGGCTTAATGGCTGTGCTTGTGATTGGAAAATCACCAGCTCAAATCCCAGTGGCCTCAGAGTGATTTTGCCATTGGGCCCTGAAGCAAGACACTTAACAGTGCCTGAGAGACACTTTTTGAGGGGCAAGTGCTCGACCAGGGGGGGCGGCACGTGCCTGGTCCTTAACCCTCAATTGCTCCGGGGATCCACGGACTGTCTAACCCAGTCTTCTCAACTGTATGTCACATTGGATAAAGTGTCTACTAAACAGATAAAAATGAAAAAAATAAAAACAAAAACATGTATCTGCCCCCAGCAGTGGGTCATTGTGTTTGGAATGTTTGGCTAATGAAGGTGTGGTGCTGAAGCCATAATGACGACGACCCCAAAGTGCTGTTAAGAACTGGAACTACTAGTCAACCGGGCAAGTTCAGTAAAAACGTACACAATGTAGAATGTAATTTTTAAGCTTAAACAGCAACCAAGAGCCATCACATTACAGTAATAAATTACCATGTAAAAAAGGCAATTATTCATAAAAGTATATAAATCATGAAAAATATAAAAGTATAAAAATGCATTAATTTCCATGAACAATTTAGTCATCCAGAGCGCCATAAGATGGTTGATACACAGTCGGTGATAAAGTTTGCTGGGAGGGTGGGTGGGGG
>JAODLC010000002.1:786449-807319 GCA_026781145.1 Hippopotamyrus pictus
ATATAGGAAAAAAAGTGTTTACATTGTTTAAATGAGTTATATTTATTGTGTGTGTGTGTGTTTTTTTTTTTAATGAAGCATAACAAATATTATTATAAAGTTTGAGGCTCAAAGCAAAGACTTGCCTCGTGTTCACCGGGCATTCCTCTATGAATTTACTTTCATGTGCCAAGCTAAGCTGTTCTAACATACACAGTTTGAAGCTTTTGTATGTTGAATTGCAGTATCTTTGTGTCAGATAGTTCTGTGTCCATAGAATGTGACTACAATGGACTGCTGTCCCTTCCAGGGTGTCCCCTGCCTGTCCTGTGCTTACAGGGAGAGGCTACAGGCTCCCTGTAACCCTGAACTGGGATGTTTTAGTTATTGAAGATGGATGGATGGATGGATGGAGGGATGGATGGATGGATGGGTGGGCAGATGCATGCCTGTATGGATTATTGTGTAAATGACCATCATTCATTTTAAAAAAATGTTCTAAAGCCTTATCTTATAGCAGCATGTATTGTACTAAGGTATCCATTGAAAAAAATGAAATCTTAAAGTCTGCGATTGTTTGTTGTACACAAATAAAAGCAGTTTGTTTGTTGTACACAAAATGACCAAAATATGACCATCCACGTCTAATTTTTTTACACACCAAAATGATTATTTTAGTCAAATTATAAAATTATTTATATTATACCTCTACTCTGACATTAATTGGATTAGCATATTCTTTGGAGGTTTTTTTTAAATTCGTTAAAAAAAAAAAAAATTACGATGTGCCCGTCTTCATAAATTTGGAGGTATTTCCCAGTTGTATATATCTGCATTTAATCTAGACATCCAGGTTTGATCGAGCTAATGCAGATGAAATGGTAGCTGATTGTTTCCTGTTTGCCAGCCATTAAAAAAAATCCGTATAGATTATTTGTAAAGATGCAGAAGAATTATTATATTACTGATATTTCATGTTATCTTCAAATAAACAATACCCCTTAATTATCGTGTAATCTTTCTATATCTTTGTCTCTCTGTTTTCATTTACATGTAAAATGGGTGTCAGATATTCTCTTTAGACGTTCACTCTAGAAACCCCACACTTTTCTTGGAACTGACCTGTCAGCAGTCAGCAGTACAATCCCATTAATCCATGTCCCCATGTATCTGGGCTCGCGAAATTCTTTACATTCTTTACTAAATCGGGAACTCCCCTTACCATAAATCTTAAAACGGGAAAGCCCCAATGACTTTTTACTACAGTATTTGTTTCTACTTCTAGAAAGTCTAGTGAAACGCAAATGTGTTTTTTTCTACAAGTAAAGGTTTTAAAAGGCCATCTCCTTCACTTTCCTTGGCGGCTGGGAACTGGCCACAAACGCCCCGTACCCCGCTGCGTCTACCAACATTCACCAGATAATGCTCTGGCTTTTTCTCCTCCACTGCTAGGATGGCTGGAAACTATCTACACCACACACCGTGGTCAGGAGGAAAAAATAACTTCCGTCAAAGCAGCACAGCCGCCCCTCCGTGCCCTGGTAATTCTGATAGGAACTCAGTTTGGGCGAACGGGGTGCAACACGGAATTATTTTGATGGTGCAAAACTGCGTGTGGTTGTTTGGTTCCTCCTTATAAAACAACCGGCGTTACTACTTCAAGTTATGTATAACAGCGCAGACAGATCGTAGGTTGATTTTAATTATTTTATGTTAAGCAGAATGGAGGATGTTACACATCTATAGAGGTACTTGCAAGATGATCTAATTGCGATGAGACTATAATAACAACAAATGCAATTCTGTAATCTGCCTTGGGTTACATATTATTCTAGGACATGTGTAGCATGAATGGAAGCAGCGAAATAATTTGATTTATCTCTAAGTATGTATAATTCTTGTATATTTTACTGCAATTAGCCTTTTGTTTGTACTGTTGCATTTTTAGTGGCCAACTGTGGGAGTGTGCCCTAGGATTTTCTGTAACTTGTAAGCGATTGATTACCTATGCCTATATTACAGGTAATACTTAGTTTTATGCAAGGTAGAAAACCTATTTGTGGTTTGGGCAAGCTTTACTTTGGGTGTTTTATTTTTCCTTGTGTGTTTTTTTCCCCCCACATATTGAAGACAGTCTGAAAATAGGTCAGATCTTTTATGATGAGTAGTGCGGTGTACTTGGGAAGCAGTGAGTCCTCGGCATATGCCGAGAGGGACGCCTCTGGATCGTGGCCGGGGAGCCCCGGCGGTTCCGCCCCAAATGCGGGTCGTGTCCCTGGTCCCGGCTCTCCCGAGCCCTGGAAGACCGAGGAGAACCGTGGCGGTGATTCATACCCGCCCTTCCAAAGTGAAGTGGCGCTCCATCCCCTAACAGGTATCAAGCCGCCTTCTACGGAATAATGACTATTTTTATTAAGCCTTTTAAAATGTCGCTCCTCAGCATATCAGCATGTACGCTGTGATGATACTTGAAATGTGACGAACCGGGAGCGTGACATTCATCCGACACTTCTGGGTTTTTCTTATAAGACTGAACAATTTGTTCCTGACCTTTTAACAGGCGTAATGGTTCCCGTTACTCCCGTATTTTGTCCTACGCAGTAACGCCCGAATCCCGTTTCCTTTGGGCAATCACGCGTACATTGTGTATACACTTAATTAAAACAATCAAGAAGATTAGATAAAACATTGTTCTGTAAATTGTGGTTTTAGGGGTTACCCTTTTAATGGTGGTGTACTTCTTAGTCTGATTTAATAGGAACATCTTTATCCTTAATTAAAGAGCTAAAGTTAGTTTGCTTCAGTTTAAAGCAGTAAATTGTCAAGACATGAAACACAGCTGTAAAGTCATGAAGCGAGCGATTTCGTGGAATTTGAAGTTCCTTCAGTGTCAGTTTAACAGGGCCATAAAGGATGAGGCTGTGCGTTACACTCTAATATAACTTAAAGCAATATAACAAATGCACTAGGTGATAAGCTCATGTAAATCTAGCGTGCTGCAGAATTCCTCCATATCTTAAAATCGAGTCTCTTCAGTCTTTTTAATTTATCAGACATTCAGTTGGAAATATTGCTGCTTAACTACGGGTGCTGACCACAGAGATTTGATCCTTTTTTTTTACACATAGTGTTGAGTGTGGTATTATTTAAAGCAGTTGCAGCTGTAAGACAGCTGAACCATACATTGCATGGGAATTCCTAGAACTGATTCCAACAACCCAGTTTGTTTTCTAATGCATATATGAAAAAACTTCTCCATGACGATCGCATGTAGACCTCAAATGTGAGTGCCTTTCTAATAATTTTCAACGGTTGTTGTGAAAGTACTCCTTGGAGTATCCAGTGGACCTCTTCACACATCTTCCAGTAGAATGATATGCTGCCAACGCCAGGATTTTTTTTTTTTGACGAATTGTTGTTCTGATTCTTAATAATAAAGCTTGTTACACGTTTCAGTTAATAGCAGTCATATTAATGGAATTCTTCTTTTTCTTGGAATTTTTATTCAATATTTTAGTCCATTTCAGAATGAAACATTTCTAAATATAATTCTCAAATGCTTGAGATGAGCTTAGGTGGGAGTGTGATATGAAGACACTTGTGACTCTTCATCGTGCACCTTTATGGAAGACAGGTGGAGTTTGCCTCCTAAAGAGGGAACAGCTCTGAAAGCATACAGCCAGGCAAAGATCAGGCAGGTTAAAGCATCGCCAAACCGGAGTCTACCTGCACGTCACCTGCAAAGGCACCCAGAGCCGTCCGCAGCCCCAGAGGACTGCCTGGTCCCTCGGCACTTTATAGCTACGCTGAAGCTCAAGAGTTTTACAGCACAGCTGAAACAGGTATCTGTGTCTGGAATCTTGTTACCATGGTGACATGTCCTCAAAATGTCTGGGCTCACATTTCTGATGATTTTCTCAGTAGGTTCAAAAGAATTACTTAAAAAAAATTGAAATTGTAATTTTGTACTCTATGCATATGTATTAATCTTCATGTAATTGTTTGTGCTGCCATCAGCCTCTCTAATCATCTCTTATCATGTCTTAATTCTGTAATTTTTGGTGTTGAGTGCAAAGCACCAACTGTTAGGCAATAAGATGATGATTTGTGAGTGAACAATATTGTCACCTGCCGTTTAATATATACCTTGACATAGAATATTTGTCTGAATATGAATATAAAAATGTTAGTGTGTAGTATTTAATAATGCTTTATAGGTCTTGAAATTTCTGTCATAAATAATAAATAAATGTATATAATATAATTTTTATCATTTTTATTTAACAGGTTGATGAAATTTGGTTTTCGTAGTAGGGACCTAAAGTGTGTCACACCCTCTCCTTGTGTAGCAGCTGCCTCGGTTACTGACCATTCGCAGACACGACGATTAAAAAAAAATTCTGACCAGTGTTCACATTTACACCTAAATTTCGTATGAAAAACAACGCACGCCAAAATGATAGTAGTGCCAGTGTAGCTGTACGACACATTCATCTGAATGAGTTGGCTGCAACCAGTGATCTTCACAGCGTGAAGTGCAGTCTTGGTCGCACCTAGGCTACTGTGATTTTCACTTTGCGACCATTTCACGTAGTCACCTGGTTGTTGAAACAGAGCTCTGTTGCTAAGCAAGGATAGTTTGTAGTAACCTGAGTAAATAACATTTATGTGTAAGTCCACTCTTCCTTAAAGATGGTAACGCTGAGATTCTGACTGAAGCTGTTGTGGTTTCTTTCTTTCTGTTCTTTTGGATTTGTTGTCCCCAACCCTGGATGGGTGTTTTGCTGGGCCCGAAGTTGTCTCAGGTGGATATGCACACGCCCTCTCACTGCAGAGCTTGTCAGGACCAACAGGCTAAACTAGCAATTCATACCTTCATCAGAACAAAGACAACCCAACTAGACTCGCAGCTGATGAAGGAGAAACTGGACCTGCACATCTATAATAATGTAAGAGTTTTCCTCTGGGGCTGTTTTCCTACTTGGGTACGGCTCAGTAGGCCTCAGGGAGGCGAGGGAGTTTTAACCCTGATTTCAATACACTGATTGTTTGTGGGGGAGGGGCGGGGGAAGTTATTGTAACATGCTGGACTGGGAGCGTCTTCATTTTGGTTGCATGTGATTTGCATTGTGCATTTTACTCAGCAGCTCTGTCAAGAGGTTACGCCAGCACCCCCTGCTGGCAGATGAGTATGAACAGGATGATTTGCATATTTATAATTGTTGTTGTGATAATATCTTTTCGATTATTAATTGTTTTAAAAAAGAGACAAACAGTAAGACAGGTGTCGGGGTATTTCAGAAAACAAGTGCTTATCGTCACACTTGCCTTTTAAAAGTGTAGGCGGCTAATTGGCTATAGATGTATTTTAAATTGGGGGGTGAGGGGCTCAGCGGGCTGTGGACCCCTGAGCAAGGCCCCTGACCCCCAGGGGCCCTGCATGCTGGCTGACCCTGTGCTGTGACCCCCACACTAAGGAGGGCGAGATGGGAGAGGTCCAAGAGGCAAATTCCATCATACCTGTGGTAATAAAAACTGATACATTATTGATCCCTGCGGGGAGCTTGCTCTCTGCAGGTGAGGGCTTGCTGGCCGTCAAGGGCAGCCACATAATGCGGCACTGAGGGAGCTGGGGGTCAAGGACCTGCAAATGTGGCGAGACTGGGCTCTAACTGGCCACCTTCTGATCTCGCTCACAGACACTTACTGCCCCCATTGTACTTGTGCAAATGCCAAATATATGGTGATTATAAATGATTTCACTTGTAGGTTCTGTTTACATTATTTTTATAATGCTTATTGCTGGTAAAGGGTAACAAGTAATTCTTGTCACCCTAAGTAGCTGATTCATTCTTTTGTCTTAGCATGTATAACACAGTCTGACTGGTTTTTCATTTACATGACAAGTATTTATGCATCATTATAGTTTAATACCTGTGGTTATAATAGCTTGATTTCCTGGAAGTCCTTTACATAATCATCTTAAACCTTTATTGGTTTCTTCCAGAGCTCCATCTCACTGGTTGGGGAGCTGTTAAGAAGTCTTCCAAAGTCTTCTGACGACCCAGTCAAAATCTGGCGAGCTTTGGGAGCAAGAGAACGGTGGAGTCCCAGATGACCGGGAAACTTTCTCCCACAGCTGTGTTGGACGTTCAGTCATTGTAAAGCCTTTGTTTCAACGTTGCTTAGTGCCCAAAATGTGAAATTGAGGTGACACTATGAGATAAATTGATTAGTACATTGGAAATAAATAGTTCTTAACAAGTACAGTTGATCGATTATGGCCTTTCTCTTTATTGTGCGGATGTCATAGTCACATTTTATTTTATTTATTTTTACCAGTAAAAGCTGTTCAGCTATTGGCGCTTTTCCAGTGCCACCAAGAACCGAGCCACACTGCAAATTTGCAGTTTTCCACTGTAAAATATGTGAGCCGCACTGCAAATTTGCAGTTTTCCACTATAAAATATGTGAGCCGCACTGCAAATTTGCAGTTTTCCACTGTAAAATATGTGAGCCGCACTGCAAATTTGCAGTTTTCCACTGTAAAATATGAGCCACACTGCAAATTTGCAGTTTTCCACTGTAAAATATGTCAGCCGCACCCCAGTCGTAACCGTGCTGACATGGTCCTGAGTGTCAGCAGGACTGGAAGCGTGACCAAACTGAGCTGGTTGCGTCACCACCGTCTGATTGGTCAAAATGCAGGGAGATACGGGTCTTCTGTACATGGATTATCTGAAGGAAAAAGCAGATATTCTGTACATTATTAGTAGTATCGACCATCATGATGTATGATGTGCGATACTATTATGTATGATGCACAATGGATGATATATGTTATTCCTGATAACGCAGAACTGGAAAATTCCCAACCTTCTACTTAAATAATTACTATGAACAGCTAAACGCAAATTTACACAAGTGAAGACGACAATTCTCGCAGATGTGCTAGAAAATTAGCACATGGTAAATCCTGATGTTCACTGTATGATCAGTAAATAAGCATCTCTTCAATTTTACTTCACTGTCGCTCTCCAAATCCAGCAACACTTTTACCCAGAAGACCCTTCTGCAGGAAGGAAGGAAACTGGAACTGGGCTATAACTAGCGTCTCTTCCCATTATGGCTCGGGTACGGCCTGGTTCCTGTATACCAGTGGAAAAGCACCATATGATTTGATACAACAAAGTAACATAGTGGAATACACAGTATATCAAGATAAATTTTAAACATTAAGCTTAATAATATGGCTTAACTTTACAGTTACTCCACAAAGAAGAGAACAATAGAATAATAAAATGCATGGCGTACACAGTATTTACTCATCATGAATCTTTTAATGTATGTGGTTTAATTGTAACTGAAGCTCTGAAAATGAACATAACTGGTAATTCATCCACTGTACATGTTCATGAACAAAGGATCTGCAGAGTATATATATATATATATATATATATATGGGAGTGTGTGTGTGTGTATATATATATATATACAGTATGGGAGTGTGTGTGTATGTATATTGAATATATAAATGAAATCAATTACGTCACTGCACGCTACCAGGTACAATATCACTTTTTCATCATGGCCTTAAGTGTTACGCGAATACTTGTACATGCTTATACTAAATAAATAAACAAAGATTCATGGTTACACTGTTAACATGATTTACGTTTGAAACAAACAAGTGCCACCTTTCGCTTTGGAGATCTACATACATGGCTAAAGTATGGCTAAGCCTCATTTAAAACATTTAGCATCTGCTATTTTGTCCGCACAGCGCCTTGGATCTTTTACATATATAGTTTTGCTAGACATAAACCCTGCCAAGTTTGACAGAGAGTGCCTAGTTTATTTTTACAATAAACAAGAAACTTTTGGAGTATTTGGCTCACATAAAATACAAAATAAAATCACAGAACCCTCATTGAAATGAACAACGGCCAATACTGAGGATTCATGTTTTAGTTGCTAGGAGACCTGATGTGTACTGTGTCATTTAAAAATACTTCAGAAAGTATCCCCAAGAGCTCTGGGTCCTCCTTTCATCTAAGTCTGTGGATCTTCGGAACATCTTGATTCTCTAGATGTCTGTCCTGCGATGTGGCTGCCATATATGGTGTGTGACTCAGTGAGATAAGTCTCTGTGTCTGTGAGCTTTGGCCTCAGCAGAACAGTCATATGTCTGTGGGCCCTTGAGCGAGGCCCTTAACCCCAGCTCCAGGGGCACTGCACATTAGCTGACCCCGTGCCGTGACCCCCCCCCAAGCTATGGAGAACAAAATATGGGAGGTGAAGAGAAGCATTCCAATGTATCTGTACTCGTGCAAATAGCAAATAAAAGAACGTTCGTTATTTGTACTGTGATGAGTATCATGTCTGCCTTTTACACAAGTGATACCATTTTGTCCCCTGCAGCAATACCATGAGTGTTAGCTATAATCGTAACTGGTACTGGACACGGAAGTAGAGCGGCTTTACTGCACAACTGAGGCTAATTTATAGTCAACAGGAGATATTAACTGGTCAAAGGAAAAAGCCAAAATGGAAATCTATCAATGGAGTAATCATTTAGTTGTGGCAGAACTTCCATGGATACTTAAGGATCTTGTGCATCAGGGCAGTTTTCATGTTGCGTTGGTGAGCCTTATTGCCTAGATTCATGTCAGCATGTTTGACTATGAGTGCCTCTCTAATATAGATACTAATTAAATGTCCACTTAAGAGATATATTGGATCCAGCATTAAGTATACTGTTAATGAGTCATTTGACATTTGCAGTATGAAGTCTGGTAACTCACTGAAATACTATGAATCATAACTATTTAATGCATTTTTTTTTTCATTACTTGATGACGACAAGTCAGGATGTGCTGTTGCCCACATAGTATATAATGTGCAGTTTGTCAATGAGAGCTATACAGTATGTTAATTAGGACTGATACCACACTTGCATTTAAGTTGAAACAACCATCTTATTTGGTTAAGATGATGGTTTTCTATGCTGTTCTATAAATGTACCTACACCAGTTTTGTTTACCTGGAAAACCCCACCAGACTTGTTTCTGTTTGAATCTCTCTTGCACTAATTACAAATTATATATATTTTTTTGTTTTTTAAATTCCAGATGTGTTTTCATCACATTTTATTTTTCACTCACTTTTTTTTAGCGAGCCAGATGCAACAGTTAAATACAGGTAATGTTAATTTGAACACTGAATTTTCTACTTGCTGATTGTATAGTTTTTAGAATGAAGATCCTTTGTTATTCAAGGGAAACTCTCTCACTATGGAATGCCTGTTACATTTCACAACATTCGTCCTTACATCAGACCTCTGCGTGGCTCACCGTTGAAGTAATTTGTCAGTTTTACATGATATATTTACACAACGTGACAAAGCACATGTATAATTTAAACAATGCTTCAGTGTGCTGGATTTTTTTTTATATATACATTTGTCCAAGGAAACACATTTTTGTTGTAGAGTAGTGTGGTGATCCTTAGAGGCACTTACTCTGAGATCCTGAAAGAGAAGTTTTTCTTTTCCTTCTAACTTTCATTTTCTCATAGGCTGTGATGTTCCTCACGGACTCTGGATCAATGCCATCGTTCCGCCACATTGCTCCACGGCGTTATTGCCCTGATCCTTCTCGTACTCTTCTTGCGCCTTCTTGAGTTTCCTGACTTGGAGCTGTGATTTACGGCAGTAGAAGGTAACTAGCGATGCGACTATAACGGAGCAGGCAAGAGTCAACACCAGCATCAAGGCGATGATGGACGAGAAGGAGTCATGGTCGCTTGGCACAGTCACGTCAGTCGAGTTGGCAGAGTGGATGCTCATTTGTGCATTACTAGTCACCGTTGAAAGAAAAAACAGGTCACCTGGTTTTTTTGCTCTCATTGAGGGTAGGGCAGCAACTGAAATTGCAGAGAAAGAAGAAAAAAACATATCAGAACTATATGCAAGCTGTACCTGGTGACTGAAATGCCTCTTAGATAAACCAAAAACGAGTCATGTGACACTTGGTGAAATGCAGCTCTGTCCAGGCGTTCCCTACATGCTTAAACCTTTGTGTGGCTCTAATCCGGTATTTATTGGAAGAGCCAAATCGTTATTCGCAAAATGAACTTCAAATGAGATTTCAGTCTTGGCACCAGTTCAGCTTTTCTGTTATTAAATCCTGGGTAATAAAATTTGCCTGGAGTCACAGGTGCTCTATGTGAACGATTCTCTACTCCCCCCCCCCCGTCGTCGTCCGGCTTTTCCCTCTCTCCTAGGGTACAAGGGTCTTATATGGCTCTGAGATTTCCTGCTTTCTCTGTGCACCTGTAGGATTGTGAGTGTGGCTCCATAGGAAAGTGGGGCTGCCTCACAGTCTTTGGACGCTGAGGGTCAGCTCTTCAACCTTCAAGGGTTCAGCGTCTTCACCTTAGTGTAAAAAAACAAAAACAAAATTATAATATATATAAATATATATATATATTTTTTTTTTTTTAAAAACAATGTTTACTGACACTGTGTGGAGGGTACATTACGGTGTATCTGAACTGAGCAGACAACAGCTGAATGGCAGGAAACGAAAGTGGTTCATTTCCACATCATCACACATTTCTATTCCTTTAATAAAATACAGCAAGGATCAAGGGTTATCATTAGGCCAGTGCAACATGAGATAGTTAAGAAGAATTTGCCGTAAATGAATAAACACTATGATAGTTTTAAAAGTCTGTATGTAAATGCATAAGGGAGCAATGTCTTCTGATAACTGGACAGTTTTCAGGTGCAGACGTTTGTTCTGTTTCAGTTTTGTTTGTTTTGTTTCAGGTGAAGGCGTTTGTTCTGTTTCAGTTTTGTTTGTTTGTTTTGTTTTAGGTGAAGGTGTTTGTTTTGCCCTGGTTTCCTTATTAATAATATTGGTTTATCTAGCATCCAAAATATGAAGGCCAGCACTCTGTGTTCTGTTAAACCTAGAAGACTGGTACTATGTTAAAATAATCAAAAATACCAATATTTAAGCGCTTTAACATATAGAAATAACACTGATGTTGAGTTAAACACCATAATTCACAGAGTTGTTAGTGAGCGGTCTATATTTCTTGGCGTATATTATGAGTTTATGAGGCTAATGAATATACACCTAGCATTTACTTATGCGGTTAAGATTTAGCATTTAACTCTGTGGCAAATAAGCAGACCATCCCTGTGGAGTCATGCAGTGTAGCCACAAGACCAGCTTCTTTAACACTTTTCCACTTGTACCTTTGTTTGTTGCTCATTAAGTACGGTGGTGCTTTGGAGAGACTTTCGTATGACTTACATAATACTTTCACTTTGTTACATTTTTCTAGGACATTTTAAGTTTACCATACATTAAGGTTTCTACCATATACACATGGAAGTATGGAGTCATATGAGCATTAAAAATTGCTGTTTTATTATTGTACATGAAAATGATACACTGTATCAGCACCTTGCAACTTAAAAAAAATCCTTAAATGGACTTTACTTTTTCCAATAGGAGGTGATTCCTTCACAAAATCCTTGATTCAATATGTCCTGGTGACTATATTACTGAATTAGAAAAAAAACTTTTTGGAAAAATGCACAAATCGCTTTACAGATTGTACTTCAATGGATCGATGGTGTGAGTATCATATTTGAAAGTTTCCAGACAACTACAATTTATATAAAACATCTTTAAAAGACACAATTCGTTAGATTTATTCAGCACATCAGACTCAGTAAATTATTATAAATGATTAGTCCACGCTAACTGTAATTTATCAAAAGCCAATTAATAGCTAAAAGATCTTATTTCAGTCCTTCACATATTTTGCAATCCTAGCTTTCAAAACATCCTGGCAAAGTTGACCACAGAATACATTACTATAATACCCATGCAGATGCCAAATACATGGATGACAGCATAAGGTGAACACAAAGCCTTCAAAGCCTTCTAAACTGCCTGGCTGATTTGTTCTCAAAGCTTTACTCACCCAACATAATGCAAAAATTCTATCCTCATAGTCAGAAAATAATGTGCCATTCTCAAGATTGTTTTTAATCTTTTTTTTCCCCTTTTTTCATTTAGATAATAAATTGCAATGGAGACATACCTGAGCAGCAGGGGCTCTAGCTGTGCAGGGAGCGATATGTCACACATTAAATCCAAAGAACTGAATAGCTTGAATAAGGAATCATGAGTCCTGGTGGGAAAACTACTCCTTCTATACTCGAGAAGTAGCTTGTGTGTATTATCTGACGGTAAGCCTAATGTCAGTCTGCAGTAAATGCAACTGAGACCTCTTTTTCTCTTTCTCTCCGTCCAATCCGTGTCTCTCCTTCCCTCCCTCTCTACCCCTCCACCTCCTCTCTGTCTCGCTCTTTCTCACACTCTCTCTCTCTTTCTCTCTCTCTCTCTCTCTCTCTCTCTCTCTCAGAAAGCACATGCAGCTGATCCACAAAAGTTAGAACTGTTGATCATTGCAATTGTAAAATGTCACATATTTTTCCAGAAAAAAAAGAATACTGCATGAATGAAATACCATATAAAGTCCATTTTCCACTGCCTTCTCCTATGGAGGTTGTTCTTATTCTGACATTGACAGCAGTAATATGGTATTGTTTGGTCATAAGATATGATTTCATGTAGGTTTTCACAATGAGATGCGAAAAAGTGACGCATAAACAAAATGTGTGCATTTAGTATGTATCTACTGTATACAGGGTAATCACCTGACCATTATTTCTGTTGTTTTTTTTTTCTTTCTTTTCAGATTTAAATTTTAGGCTCAGCTTGACTTCTTTGAAATCAAGTAAAATATTTGACAACCCAGCACACCAGAAACCTGTGGCTGACACAAGAGGTTTGGCATATTTTGAATATCGGGTCTGACTCATGCTTCATACGGGAAAGTGATTGCTAAAGCGCATGATTATCTAAACAGGAACAGCTGAAGTCCCCGAGTCTCTTGGTACTGGAGCACTGCTCATTGCTCTCGTCTGTGTGGGAAATTGAGTACACGCTCTTTTGTGCCGGCCCTCGTCAATAAATAAATTTTGCTTTGGAGAGCAGGTATTTGTTCTGCTCGTAATGGGAAGAGTAAAATTGTTGCCACAGATCATTTGTGCAAGATACGGAACCTGCTCTGTGTTTTCCGAAGCGCATCCCTAGCTTGATTTTTTTAGTATTATTGTAATTATTTTTTGTTTTTGCGGTAAAACCACATAATTGATATCTAACAAATATCTCATTTGGAAGAAAAGCTTGCTGGTACTGTGCAAAAACAAATAGAATGAACCCCTCTGTGTTCCATTATTGCATGACTGTGTCAGCGTGTGTGAATATACTCGATTTTGTAGCTGTATTGGCAATAATAGCATGTCAAGCTAAGCAGGGACAAAAGCATTCTACACACAGTCAACTGTGCCAGGATGTTGTTTTTGCCTTGTTATATATTCTGTTGCCTTGGAAACACTTTTCAGTGATTAAACATGATTTAAATTGTATGTTAGGAGAAAGTCTTGACCTCGCCGTCACATTCAAGGCTTAAGTTTTCCTTGTATTTTAAGTATGTTTATTAAACAACAATCAGTTCATCTACGTGTAATGGAACTGTTATAAATATAATTGTTGGAATTAAATTTCTGTACTAGTATACCAAGAAAGAAAAAAAAAGCTAATTAAAAAAAAATGCAGCTATGTTCTTGTCACGCCCATCTCCGTACGATCCCCATGTGTGCCACGCCCACCTCGTTACCCCGTGTTTTTACCTGATTGTTCTCGCCTGTGCCTTGTTAGTTTGCTCCGTCTTTTGTATTTAGTCCTTGTCAGAGTCAGTCTTCCCCAGACTTGTCATTGTAGTGTTGCCCCATGTTTGCCCGTCCTGTGAGTTCCTTTCTGCAAATAAACCCCGTTTCCCCCGACCATCCGGCTCTGTGCGGCTGCTTACCCGCCAAACGTGACAGTTCTCATAAAAAGTAGTTTCCAGCATGCACGAGACACTAGATATTTCGATCTCCTATGATAAAGACCAGAGCAGCTCTGAACAGACAGGTAGAAGTTATACCAGCCTGAGAGCTCAATCAGCTGTTCTATGGAGATAAAGCATAGGAAAGCATGTCAAAAGGCTGCAGCCCAAGGCAAAGCAGATCCATCTCGACTCTACAGGTGAAGGGCACAAACATCACCTTGAAATCACTCGCTTCATCACTCCACAAAGGAAACAAAGTCAATTTAACAAGCATCTTCAAGATATTTTGTTATATAGTCTGAAAGCAAAGAGTCAAAGTGAGACATATTTTTGTAGTCAACTGGAAAATGGTACTAGGAATATTTGTTTTAGGTCTTTAAAAGAAATGGATCTGTTTCTATATTAAAGCAGACAATATGTTGTGTGCTGCCTCTGCTTATTAATTCCTTGGTTTTCTTATAAGCAAAGATTCCGCGGTTCATCTTACTTTCAAATCAATCTTTCACAAAAGCCCTTCTGCGTTATTACATCTCAGCCTCCCAGACCATAGTAACTGCTGCATATATCCGATTCTGCTACTTATGGAATTTATGAGCGTGTCTCATCTCACAGAGAAAAGTCAAGTTCCACGTTTTTTCTCTCATTCTTCCTCTCCTTTATCTCCTACTTCTTCGGGGAGTCCCCGTTTGCATCTACAGCATATCTTCTAGACATACTTCCTGAACTTCTGCAGCATTTCCGAATTGGCAGCATTGCTTTATTTTCTCGGCCCGTGTCCAGTGAGGTGAAGAAAAACTTTACTCCGTTTCACTTCTGTAAAATACATTAGTGGAAGTTAATGTACTGATTAGTGTCAAGCTTTGCAGTGTTTGACTACTTTGAAATACAGATGAGTTTAGCATTGGGGGCCTCTATTCAGGGCCTTTTTAATTAGTTGGCTTTATTTAGGTAAATTCTAAAAATAGTCCTATAAATAGCACTGCCTGAGGGTATATATCAGCCCAGATTTGAATTAAGGCACAATTCTGTAATCCATCGACTTTCTATTGCGTAGAGTCTGATAAGTCAGTCCTGGGTGTGTAAGGCTGTGGTCAGCACTGACATTTAGGATCAGTTCCTATGGCAACATCTGCAAACAGCCACCACTCTGATTATCTAGCTATAAATGACCTGCACTCCAGGGTGGGAACAAAAGACTAGACTGCAAAGGATCTTTTTTCCCCCCCTTTAAGTAAGTTTTGCCCTAGTTATTGACTTTTGTAGAAAGAGGCTGAATGAAAGCGTCCTTTCGTGACGATTTCTGTTAAGATAAAAGCTTACAACAAGTAAATTTGCTCTGAACAAGCTGTACAAAATCAATATGATCTGCATTAGATCTGTGTACATTTCAATAATTAATATTTTTGCGTAGGCTTACTCATTATAGAACAATTACAAATTGCCTTAAATTAGGTCTAACATGTCCTGTGAATCTGTCATGGCTTGGTGCCCCATCCTGGGTTGTTCCCTGGCTTGTGCCCATAGGCTCCAGACCCCCCCCCACAACCCTGAACAGTATAAGCGGTTATAGAAGATAGATGGATGGATGGATTTTCTGTGAATGAGATTCCACTGCCACCCTCCCTCCATAAACCACCCCCTTAATATTTTCTAAGTGTCCCGTCCATGTGCACCTTATTGGTGTATTATTTTTTTTCTGTATAAGCATTCGAACTATTAAACTATTAAAATGTCATTAAACACTAAGATCTGTTTTTTTATTAGGAGATGTATGTCTAAAACTGCAGTAATGAAATGAAAACAGACATGTGCTCAAATTTGTTATTCTGCATGCATTACATGAGAGAAAAAAATCTCATTACTTAACTCATCATCTTATGTTCAAATCGACTTTGTACCACTTCATTGCTTTTTCAAGAATCTACATTTTTGCAGCTGAAAGACACTGGATATCCTAATGAGGCTATGCGATGTATGGATCTATGGTACGGAGGAGGAAACTGCAACTACAAAACATACATATATATACTCCATGAAAAACTCAGTACACATCATTGTTCCACAATCATTCCTGTACAGAAAGACTTTTACAATGGACCGATTTCAGCGCAGTGAAGTTAAACAGAAATGTCACTGATTATTTGTGCTGTCCCACAAATAGGAATGGTACCTTGCAGAAATGGTTGTGTCGCATGAAAAGAGACTACATCAGAAAGCCAAATATTTCCAGACTGATCCCTTTCTAGCACAATCCTAAAGCCTTTCATGGAAAATAATTATATACCAAAGCTCAACAGAGCAGTAAAATGCTTGGTGTGTTGGTCAGTCTGCAATAGCTATCACAGGAAGAACACGGTACAGTCTAAACTGGATGTTGTTCCATCATAATGGGCAAGTTTGTGATACTACTTCACTCTCATAATGTAGGGAGTCTACGAAACCCCAGGGGTGGGATTTAAACCCTCAGCACTCACTATGCCACTATGCTCCCCAAGATAATCCATGTAACATAACTCAATAATATTCCAAGCAAAATATTTAGAAACCCATTTAATCTGCATGCAATAAATATACCTCTGCAAACAATTAGACTTACAGAGTTAAAATTGTTTGTCATGTTTAAACATTATGACTCCCTCAATAGGGAAATAAAATATAAAATATTTTGTCTTTGTTTGCCTCTGTTAGTTGGATAAAATAGTTTCCCCAGGAAGTTTGATATACAGTGACTACAGAATTCACGGACACAGATATTCGCTTTTGCTGTTCTTTTATGGTACATCTAAGTCTCAGCCGTCTTATACAGCTTTTACCTTGGGGCCAGTTATACCACAACACAATGTTTAAAAGAATATTGTTTTTAGTTTTATTCCATGGGTAAGCAATAAAGTCTCTTGTCAGCCTCAGATTTTTCACCATCCGCACTTCACTTCATTTCACTACTGAGAATTCATCTCCTGCCTTTTCATACCCCCCCTTATGTTACCGACATTAATCATTAATGAACTTTTTTCCTTCTCTGCATGTACTATATTTTATTATGCGATTTAATTGAATTTTTCTTTAAAATAAATCTGAATTCATTCAAAACAATAATCGGGGACCTCGACTGACCGGTAATGACAAGAAAACAAAAATGATTGTTTTTTATTAAGGAGCATCTTTGTTGTAGCAGCTTAACATTATTTCATTTTGCTTTGATGTGACATTTTTTGCAACATTTTTCTCCTGAGTGGGTATAATTGGACACTTTGTGGTCAAGTGGGCGGGGTTACATTAAATGCCTGGTTTTCTTCAAACTACACTGCTGCGTGTTGATGTAGTCAGGGACCTTGGCAGCAAACCGATTACTGAGTTGACATCCTCTGCTATCTGCCACACTGCAAAAAATTTGACTGCCACCATTCGCTCATAATTCTATCGGCAGGGTTGCTCTAATTGATCTGTCTAACTAGATGCTGATGAGCTTTTGTTTGAGAAGCATTCAGGTTAAGAGATCTTAATTAGATTCTGCACTGGAACGAGCAGGAAAAAACATCCCGTACCATTTATCTCATCTCATCTCATTCTCCCGCCACTCCTCCCGGCTGGTGAGCAAACCGAGCAGGTCAGACCAGACCACCGATTCCAGCTCGTTATGGGGGATCCCTAGATGTTCCTAAACCAGCTAATTACTCCAGCGTGTCCTGGATTTTGCCCTGTGGGACATGCCCAGAATAGCTTCCCTGCGAGCTGTCCAGGTGGCATCCTTATGAGGTGCCTGAACCACTTTACCCGGCTCCTCTAAATCCAAAGGAGCAGAGGCTCCATTTCCAGGTCCCACTCCAAACTCCTTGCCCTGTCAGAGAGATTGAGTCCAACAGTGGTCCAGACAGACCTCCCTCATGCCTTTCGTATTTACAGTCTTGTTCTTTCAGCCATTACCCCCAGCTCCTGTCCATAACTGAGGACAGCGATGTAGATCGACTACGATTTAACTCCTGCTCTGCTACCACAGACCTCCTCAGTGGCCACAAACCTGAATCCACCTGCCAATCACTCGTTCCCTCTTATCATCACTCACAAACAAGATCCCCAGGCACGTAAACTCCTTTAATAAGGACAAACTCCCCTCCCTCATCTGAAAGGAGTTGGCCACTCTTTATGAAAATTGTGGAATGGTGGGGCTGATTGTCATCCCTGTCGCTATACATCTGCCATTGAATTACATGCTGGACGTCCTGGTCAGATGAGGCCAAAAGCATGACGTCATCTGATTATGGCAGGAATGTCATTTACCGCACCCCCCCCATATCGGACACCCAGCCATGGCTCTGCTTTGATGTTCTGTCCTTGAAAATCACAAACAGGAGCAGAGACACCCACCCTAAAAGGCTCGGATTTTACACCAAGTATGTGGACACCATGCTTACTCCATTCAAACAGTGACGGAGTACCATGTAGGAGTACCAGTGGTGCCCCATATTCTAGCTGCACCTAGAATATGTAGTTTGGCCATGCGGTCATTGAATTTTCTCAATAGTACCAGAGAGCCTCTATACAGTACCCTAGGAAGGTCGGGAACTTCAAACTGCTCTCTGGTGCATACAAACAACTCACCGCCAATTGTTGTCACATAGAGGCAACCCTGTTGTTCACCAAGGAAAATCTTCAGCTGCAACAGCTTACAGCTTGGAGCATAACCTGAGCTCTTTCACCATGGGGAAAGACTCTATCCCCAATCAGGAGGCCTGCTTCCTGAGGTCATGCTAGGGGAAAGACTCCATCCCCAATAAAGAGGCCTGCTTCCTGAGCTCACGCTAGGGGAAAGACTCCATCCCCAATTAGGAGGCCTGCTTCCTGAGTTTACGCTAGGGGCAAGAATCCATCCCCAATCAGGAGGCCTGCTTCCAAAGCTCACGCTAGGGGCAAGAATCCATCCCTAATCAGGAGGCCTGCTTCCAAAGCTCACACTAGGGGCAAGAATCCATCCCCAATCAGAAGGCCTACTTCCTGAGCTCACGCTAGGGGAAAGACTCCATCCCCAATCAGGAGGCCTGCTTCCAAAGCTCACAATGCACGTGGAGGTCAACTTCATATCTTTCTTCTGCATTAACTCAGACTCCTTCCCAAAGCTGTTGTTCATTCCCAAGGTCTAAGATATTTAGTTTTTTTCCGCTCATGCCTGCTACTCAAAAGGCAGGCCTGACGACTTCTGTTCCATTTGTGGGTTGTTCTGTTTCTGCTTCTTTTGGGTCTGCTTGCAGGGGGATATGATGCTGTGCTTTTGGGCCTCTCCAACCAAGACATCCAGCATATAGTCATTTCAGACTCGAGGCCCAGCCATCAGCCCCTTACTGGTGGATACTACCCCAAGCCTGGTCCTGGTTAGTCCTGGTCACATGTTCTTCCTGGTACCTTTCATTGGGTTTCTTTGTTGGACTGTAGTTTGCCTGGCCTCTCCCCACAGACCTTTTCACCAAGGAATCCCCCACTAGGAGCTCAGTCTCTGGATGACATCATTAAGACATGCAAAGCCATCTACCATGCTATGGTCAGAATCCCCCCCCCCCCGGCCACATCACTTAAATAACTCAAATTTATATATTTATTAAGTTTTATATAATTCACTACTGCACTTATCGGGGGGGGGGATATCTTCTAAACCACTGCAGTCATTCATAACTCCATTACACATTTATTGAAAAGGCCTTCTGCAATTGCTAATCATTAATAATAAATATTGCCCAATTTGGTGGCACTTGTTGAAATATTATGAACCGATGTTAGTCAGAGTCATGCATATAAAAACGTTCAAATGAATGATTAAAATTTACCTGACTACCTATGGGGCAGACTTATAATAATGTCCTTATTATTATAAGAAAAAAAAGAGCTAGTTTCCTGTTTGTGCTTTGACAGGAGTAAACTAATTACGCTGCATCTCTCCAGATTCTTATTATCCTCTGCGGCCCAGAGCAGCAATCGGCTTTGGCAAAGAGACTATTCACATTTCAGATGGCTGTCCTGATAGCTTCTCCTTACATGTGGGCCGAAAATTACACATGCATCTGCGGCCCATGGTGCTGGCTGGGAGATGAGTCGTGCCCTGTCAGGTGATCTCGTACACCCTGTGGGATTGGGCCACGTGCTATTCGCTTCCCACAAGTGGCCTCTTTTCCATCATCCTCGTCGGACGGGTGAAAAATCCAGAGGCGAGCCATTGTTCTCCGCACGCTGTTGGTTTCTTTTTTTCCTTTTCTTCTTTCTTTCTTTTTTTCACAGCTCTGACTGAGTCAGGGGATTGTTCGTGCTAATGACGGGCCTCTGCCCAAATTGCGGCAAACATGATTAAGCATGCCTTAATCATACACCTCTAGGCAACGAAAAAAGAATAAAAAAAAAGGACAGAGGCTAAGATCCCACAACCTCCAAACAGAATTAGAATTAGAAAAATGAAACGCAGTCAGATGAAGGGTGTCATGGTGACTCATTGAATTGCACTGTTGCCAAGCTTCTCTAAGGTCAGGGGTTTGAATCCCACCCCTGCTCTGTGCCAGCATCTTCACCCTGTGCACAGGGGTGTCTGTGCCCCGCAATGGACTGGTACCCCAGCCCCGTGCTCTGTGCTGCTTTGGAATGGCACCAGTCCCCTCCCAGTAAGAGAAGCAATTGGAATATAGATGTACTTCGATGAAAGGCAAAAATATGAATGAGAAAAATGTTAAAGAGGCATTAACAGCCATTTTAGTTACGCAGCTTTGTAGAATACTATTTCATAAAAATGTACTCCTGTTCTGGTTTATTTTCCCTCCCTCAGTTCTCTCTCGGTCCCATATTTAGACACAAAGGGGAAAAAAGTTAAACTAGAAAAGTAGGTCCTTTATTTGTGTCAAACAGTTTGCTGGGCTCTGCAGCAAATCCACCCCCCC
>JAODLC010000002.1:807419-832657 GCA_026781145.1 Hippopotamyrus pictus
CCCCCCCCCCCCCCCCCCCCCCCCACCCGATGCTCTCCATACTAATAACGTGAGATAATGACACAGGAGACCCGAAAACGCCTCATCTTCCTAAGTTATGCCTTTTAATTTGCTAAATAGGGTTACGTTTCCGTGCGATTCTCTCTCTGTATGTAGCTCACCCTTGTAGGGGCCATCAATCACACAAAGACAGACACTCGGATGGGCTTGTTTCAAAGATGGGCGCTTTTCAGGGTAAGATGAATGACCGTCTGCCAGGCACAAGGACACGATGTCGTCTGGGGGTTATAGTTATAACACTGACCTCCAGGTACCTCTGTGTGAGGGGCATTAAAATACATACAAGAAGCAATTCGTTTTGCAATTACCGTCTGGACTCATACTCTATTCATAAATACAGTATGTACAAATATGCAAAATCAGTGGACGAAATGAAAGAAACACCACATGAAAAATGATTTTTAACTTTGAAGAAAATAAATCAAAAGGGTGAGTCCTAATAGGCTGACTGCCATTTATGTGCAGCATGTGTCAGCAATAAAACAGGTCTATCAGCACTTTGAAGTGTGAGTTTTTCCAAGCAAAATGAGTCAGTACCCCAAACGGAGGTACATCGGTCACAAATACTGCAGAATTATTTAATGTGTGAAGGGGGACGGTCTCAAGGATCACGACGGCATTTGCTGAGCGCGGATAAAATGCTTCGGCAATTGTAAGTCAGAGCTCGCTGACAGGGATGGCTGGAGACCAGGATAATTGCTAAAGTATGGCCTCACCACAGGATAGACTCAGCACCTCAGTGAGCCAGGAAAATCGTGAGATTACCAAAGCCGGAATTTATGGCAAGACTTCTGTTTGGGAACTGCATATACCCAATGACAACGCATACAGACATGTGGCACACAAGAATTCTAGTGATGCAATGATTTGATGAACAGCTTTTCGTTTTTCCGTTGCCACTGATGTTTTTTCGTTCCTGATTCAATTCAATCTTCATTTGAATAATCCAGTATCGAATCATAAAATCCTAAGATCGATTTTTTAAATATAGGCCTTTTACAGTTCATGGCCTTCTCCCATGGATGTTTGAAGCTTTTACTCTTGTGTGGCCAGCCTGATGCTACGAGACAAAAAAACAGATAAACAGACATGACAAAAACCAATAAAAAATGCGGTGGGGGCAGCTCCACTAAAGGATCGTCAGGCCTAACGGCAGATGTCTGGATGTAGTTTAGATTTCAGAAATAAGAAGACAAGGAACTGGACAAAAGCAAAGTTGTATGTAAAATGTGCAAAATGGAGAAGTACTGCAGAAATATCCCCAAAACCATTTAAGGAGACATCATCCAGATCTGCAAAACGTCTGATCAGAAACTTACTGGTGACGTAAATAAAAAGTTCTTTAATGCAGCTGTTTTGGGGTCGATGCTTAATGCTCATATTAATATTTTTAATAATGCACCACGTGAGAGGGTTCCTTGTACAATTTACAGCATTAGCTCTCTAAGAATTACTTTCCTATTCAAGCAAAATGGATATTGTAAATGAAATATCCCTAATTTGTTTAGTGTAGGCTGGGTGTTGCCACTGATGTCCTGAATCGATTCAATTCCGATTCACACGGTTGATTCGATTTCCGAATCGATTCAGCACAGAGTGTGAAGTAAAAACCTGAAGAGTTTTTTTCTTTTAATAAGATCCAACTGCACACTCTTTCCAAGAAGAAGTGAAGCTGTTCTGAAGGCATCTTATCAGGTCCTTGATATTAATATTTATTAGGTCTTTTAGTTATTTTGTCCACAGCCTTAGTATTATACATATTTATAAGATAGAGGTAAATCATATTAAAGAGACTAATCCATTCAGCTCCCAGTCACCTGTCCATCCCAGGGTAGGAGGGGACACAAGGCAGGAGATGCCCTGGACTGGACACCCGTCCTTCACAAGATCTAAACATAACAACATATTCAGTTATTTTCGTTTTTGTGTTGGCTGGTGCAGTGTTTAGCACTGTTGCCTCACAAATCGGGGCCCGGTGCGTGTGCCCAGCAGTGCATTGTCGGAACCTCCCGGGCTGTTCCCTGCGTTACGCCCATAGCTTCCGGTATAGGCTCCAAACCCCCAAGACCCTGCACAGGACAAGCAGGTAGAGAAAATGGCTGGATCGACGGGTGTTTTTATTTTTAGAAAAATGCTGCGTAGATGCAGCTGGGTGTGACGGATTTGTTGGCTCAGCGTTTGCGGTTGTGGAGACATTTTGCCCGATGTACCGATTTATGGGTACTAGCAAGGTATTAAAGTAATAAATGGGTTTATAAACCTTTAAAAGATAATTTTACGTTACGTAACACTAGACATTTCATTGTACAGATGACGGTAATAATGTTCGTTACAGCATTCGGTTAAATGCCTTCGGAGCAAGTCAACGTGAGTGCATGCAGTTTCCCCTAATTAAGAATTTGCATATTAAGGCTTTTATAAACCAGAAGATCCCATTTAAAGGGCCAGACCGAGGCAGCCTGCTGTGATGTTTACAAGGCCAGCTGGGCCACCAGGGATCTAGTTAAACTCTGCTTTTGGCACAGCCTCTGAACTTGGAAACATTTTGTGCTGAGTGGCTTAAGCTCAGAACAAATTGGTGGTACCACAGGTCAAACAAAGGAGAGTAAAATTCCATTCCCTGATCACTCCTCCCCCCATGGCACCAGCTGAATACGGTCCAGTTAATACTGACTTTTTGTTTTCTTAAATTATATTTAGGTTATATTCTCTTTTGCATGTCCCTCTCATTTAAATTATACCAAAAGAAGACTTTTCCACCCGCCCCCCCCGTCGCTTAGCTACAGATCAATATTGTTACTCTGGGCTCCTTATAAAACAGTTGTTGTTCTACTGCTCTACAGATGCTAATACCCTGTGATTAAGCTGGAGAAGCTGAAAAGGTGCCAGAATAGACCGACCCAGAACAGCGTGCCGCCATATCGGACTTCCACTACATCCTGTATCAGTCTTTTATAGAATGACTTCCTCCTTTCTGTTCCCCCAATAACAATGCCATTCTTCAGACACAAATGAACTAGTCCCTTGCACAAAATTTACTGGACAAAAATTCACATCACATTTTACAAAGGGAGGAGGGACATGAACCCCACACAAAAGGTTCTGGATATAAAATAAAATAATTTTAAGCTGCCATTTATATAAAATGTTGGTCTAGAATGCCTTTGTATACTGAACATAATAATTGTGCAAATAGACGGATCTGTAAAAGTAGTTTTAAAAAGAGAGACCAATAGGTTTTGGGTTTCATAGAATGTTTAAAGTCAAAATTATTTGCTTCCTTCACATCAAACATTGGTCACAAGTGCAAATATTAACTTAGGATAGTATTATTTGTAGGATGAAGCATTTTAAACTTTGAATTACTAAAATCATTTAGTACAGTGCTTCTCAACCCTGTCCTCGGGGACCCCCAAGTAGTCCACGTTTTTGCTCTCTCCCAGCTCCGGGACCAAAAACGTGCGCTGTCTGGCAGGGAGCAAAAAAACGTGCGCTGTCTGGCAGGGAGCAAAAACGTGCACTGTCTGGCAGGGAGCAAAAACGTGCGCTGTCTGGCAGGGAGCAAAAACGTGCGCTGTCTGGCAGGGAGCAAAAACGTGCGCTGTCTGGGCTCGCCAAGGACTGGGCTGAGGAACACGGTTTGGTATATTTTTGTCAGTGCTGTTAAGACATATATTTTGGTTACTGAGAACTTATTAAGCAAAAAAAATGGAACCATAACACATTTACATTTACACAGAGTGTTTTGTCTGAACAAAAGAAATTTACCTCATATGTGAAAAGCTGGATTATCATTAAACATTGGGTTTTTCTGTGAATAAACATTTATCCATGCTGACTAGTACAGTAAGTCATGGATTTAGACAGTAAAAACAGCTGTCTTCACATTCCATTACACATCACAATACAACCTGCCAACCTTGATCACAGCGTAACACGTTCCTCCAAAATACGCTACTCTTCCAGAAAGACCATTCCTTTACAAGGTTAAGTGCGGACGACACCTCATGAGAAGACGAGACCCACAATCATTAAAAACGGCACCTAAAATACAAAAGTGACTGGCATGTTCTACACCTAAATACTGTATATATCAATGAACTGCACAAATAATATAAGGACAAGAGACTGAATCACTGTCAGCATTACATTACAGATGATGACCCTAGGCCTTGGAAATTTAAAGGTGTTCTTTTATATGGATTAATGTTCCGTACACCAATATCCAGATACGGCAATCACTGTTCCTCTAATTTGGCGTGATGGCGTCCCTCTGGGTGGAGTGGTCATTGCACAGATTACTCCATAATGGGGTTTAGGTAACAACTGTGACACTGCCTGGCAGTAAAGGCTGAAGCCAATCACTACCGTGACAAAAGCATGGATATCTCACACTTACAGCAGCTTAAGAGCAGTCATCCTAGGGTGCCAGCCTGCCTTCTGGATTTGGTGCATAAAAACCCGGTAGCACTTAATTGTAATTATCACGCTAAATTAATTCCAGCACCAAATGCTTTACTTCTCCAAGTCAGATTAGCCAGAAGTAAGACTGCTTACACCACATTTACACCAAGCTCCCCTTCTGTAAACACAAGAAGCATAATTAGAAAACAAAAAACTTCAATAATCCATGCATCATGGGTCAATTTGGCATCAATACAACTTAATTTTACACACACATCCTGAAATTCCTTCATTTAGCTACACTACATCATATGAACGCAAATACTTTTACAGCTTTCCTAAAAGGAAAATGTTTGTGCTTACATCACATGTAAATATGCTTTATTTTATTTTTGTTTGTTTCAAAAGCCAGGGATGTTTACTCTCCATCATCATTCGTCTTGCTTCCTTTTGGGTTTCTTGGGGTTCCTGGAACGACTTTTGGCCTTGCAGAGCGGACATATTGGTGCATTACGGTGAATTTGCTGATGACACGAAAGGCAGGCCTGGGGGGGAGGAGGGAGGACATAAAAAAATTGTTTCCTTCATTCATCTTCTATACCACTTATCTTAGTTGAAATCTGATACATCTGAAATCTTTTTCCAGATAAATAAAACAGTCAGGAAGATACAACTTTAAACAAGCAACAACTTAAGGCAAAAAACATTGTCTTCGACAGACACGTGTACAATTTTAAAAAGCACATGCATTTTCAGATGTCAAGGCAACGCACTGCTTTACAGTGCGGAGTTTCTGCGTGCACTGTGTTTCACTGCTCTTAACGAAAGCGCCTGAAAAGAAGGCGCCCTGCTGGGGCATTTTAATAACCCACAGTTAATTTCTCCTCGTTGCACAGGAAAATCAGCGGCCCGCATATGTCGAGATGCTGGGATTCTCCCCAGGTAAGACAAACTCCAAAATATAGTATAAAAAAAAACACAAATAAACAAAGAGCAACAAACTGCACCTAACGTGCGAAGTATATGTTGTGATGGCAAATGGAAAACTTCCATTGTTTTAGTCACTTATGTAAAGAAGCACCACTGCTCAAACAAGTTCTGATCATAAATCAGTCTGTTGGCAAGTTAGCAAAGTCATAAAAATACATAATGTATAGCTATCACCAGAAAAATGTATGTAGCAGGTCAAGCTTGAAGGTTATTCAACAGCTGCTAATTAAAAGGTATAAGTGAACTGCAAAATAAATTGGTGATCCTTTGCACACTCGTAGTAAATATCTATCACAGCTTTCAAATGCTGTGTGTTTACCTTGGAAGGATATCTGTGGGAGTGACTTATCAGTCAGTGCTGTCATCTTCTGGTGCCGTTATTTACTGATCGCTTTGTCAGTTATCTGACAGCAGTATGGGAGACGTGACTAAGTGCCTCATCGCACTGACTACATACGACAATAAAACCTCAAGCCTGAAACCAGCACAACACGAAATACTAGCAGATAAAATTAAAGCCTGTGACTAAAACTAAAAAACTCTTGTGCTCTTTCACGCGGCCACCGACTGGGGGAGGCGTAATTTCTTCAAGTGGTACTTGATTTTCACTGCACGTCGGCAACAAATCCTGCGAATGGGTGTGGACTTGGCGCCACACGTGGGGCCCCCTTACCTTCATGGGTGGGGGCTGCTGCCGAAAAGCGGCAGTCTGGCGGGAGTCCTGTTTCCGGGAGACCTGGAGCTGCTGAGCGGCTGCGGCCGCCGCTGCAAGGGATTCTGGGATGGGAGGCTCTTGCTGCTCTACTTGCCACTCTGCCTTTTGCTTCTCGAAGTAGCTACACACATCAGATTTTCACATCGTTAGTTTTATGGTGATATCCATGTTTTTTTAAGCTGAAAGTCTAACAAGATAAGGAAATTAAATCTTTATGATACATTTCAAAATTAAATTTTAAGATGGAGAAGCAGATATGCAGACTTAATTCATATGATTAGGACCATAAATGTGCTCTCTGCATGTTCTACAAAACATTCTAGCAGAATTTAAGTGAAAATACTGCAACTAGACTTTTTCTGAGGAGTTAAAACAAATATACTCAAATACTAAGTGGATAAGTGTACCTTGACCCAACATCCAATGATACTGAATGTATAACTTAACTTTGACCTTAAGTATACACCACTGATATTCTCTGGTTTAAGCGTGAATTTCTAATTAAGCCAAAATTGGTCAATAGTTAAGTATAACAGTAGTTAATCAGTAGCCAAGACATGACAAAATGAATATACATATAATCTAAGCAAACATGGCAGAAACTGGCAGAAATTCTAGTACTTGTAAAGTGCAAACATGTTCCGGCCCACGTCTCCCAAGGAGGAACACCAGGGTGAGATATGGTAAGATGGCAGTAAAGTGTCAGAGAGATCAGAACTCACTCAAGGGAGAGCTTCTCCTCCTCGTCGCTCAGGTTGGGGAGCCTCTGCAGGCCCAGGCCCACCCTCATAGCATCCACGTGCTCCTTCAGGGGCTTGTACTCCTCATGGAGACGTCGCGTCGTCTCCAGCAGCTTGTTCAGGTCGTTCTCCGACTGCTTGATCGTGTTCTCCATCTAGGGGCACAGAGGCAGACGTCTTACAGCACTTGTGTATATTTTTGATTTTGGGTCCCTAACACATTTCTTGCTACTCAAAACGATACACTTTATGTAGAACTTTTAACATTTTGGATGGACAAAAGCATTCATAGAAACAAGAGTGCAATAAACAGGACTTATTCACGTTAATTTTAACAGCGATGATAATAATAATAATAATAATAATAATAATAATAATAAAAGGTGACTTTTACTTGTACTCTACTTGAAGTTCCTGCTTACAATGGCAGAAAACATTCCCCTGTGAGCAATTTAGGAATGGTTGTTTGTCAACACAGGTCATTACAAAAAAAAAGTGAAGATATTATACATAATATTGTCCAGTACTGCAACAGATCTGGTAACCAAGTCAGTTAAAAGGATAGACGTCCTCATACATTTTTAAATCCCAAAGTCTTCTGGTTATAGCTCCCAATCCTCATCAATCTGGGAAATATTGGTTTGTGTCAATGCAGATTAAAGAAATTAACAACCCTAAAGAATTTTCTCAGGAGCAGGCAATTCTTTCCAACTCTGCCTCAAAAATAAATTTCAAATGGAAACACTTTCTTCTACATCTTACAGTAGTTCTGATTGGTTAACCAATGTAGATGGGGGGAAAATTGATACTCTGTAAGTCTTATGCAAATTTTGCTCATCATAATGATTTTAAAAATTATTAAAGTTTCATGGCAATCAGTTAAATAAGGTATGAGTTACTGTCATTTCGTAATATTTTTATTGCTTGTTATAGTGCCATCTAATGGCTTGTTGAAGTAAAGATTTGCATAGTTTGTTAATTAAATTCGGGATTAGGCTACATTCTGACCTTCTGTTGTCAAATCTGGTACAGAGGTTTTGGTAATCCCAAAGACTGACAGAAGAATCACAATAAAGAGCAACACAGTACTTCTCAATATGGCTAAACGGAAATAAGTTGCCGTTTACTGTTAAAGATACAAGCAGTAGCAAAATTTAAGCAGGATCAATAAAGCTTTATTTTGACACTGATCATAGGGCACATGCAAATCAGTTTTGGTGGACATCATCACACACCACATTGATGTCAGCGTGGATCAGTCGCAGCTCTTCTACGTGTGCCATCTTCTCCTGCAGCAGAAGATCCATCTCCTGCTTGTATTCCTTCAGATGCTTCTCCTCTGACTCCAAGGCCTCAAACTCACTCTTCAGGCGTGATTTTATCCTCTCCATCTGGATGGTCTTATTTCTGAGACACAAAATGTGTGCGACAGATCAAACACGTGCTGCATGCTACTCAGAGAAACAATCAGTCTGCTCCTTCTCTCGTTTGCACATGTCACGCACCCACTACTGAACAGTGCCGATTTTACAATGTGAAGACATACATCATATTATATACAGTACTGATACGTATATCCTCCTGAGACCCCACCCATTCATTTATGTCCATTGCAGTGGACATTTTGTTTTTGCATATATCTTTTCATTGATGTAAGGAAACATATTTATTCCTGTTGTACACTAAAGAGGACATGCTGTGAAATTAAAAATAAAAATAAATTTGAAAAAAATGTCTTATTTCCGCCAAAGACATAGAAAATCACAATTAACCTAAAACTGAAGGACACTTTTCGCTTGGGTCTCAGGAGGATATAATATACTACAGCACTAAATACTATATTACAATACTAAATACTTCTACACAGTTTTACTTCAAATTATTAAAACCTCATTTTCTACATCTGTTTTAGAGCTAAGTCTTGGCCCCAGATTTTTAAACCTTTGAACATCTAGTGTTGAAGAGCACAATTTACAGACCAAGTTACAGCTCAAACACAACAGTAACCTTATAATCTAAGAGTCGTTTTGGATACCAATTTCTTTTACTTTGACATTTACATAAAAATGTAATAGAGTCAAGATAATTTTAAGACAATTTCTGCCGGCTAAAAATATTAATTCCAAAATTTTAGATTTTTTTTTAATTGCTACAAAACTACACATCCATAGATAATTTTAAATATTGCGGTGAAAAAAATGCGGAAACTAGATTTTCCTCACAATACACATTTTACTTAACTATTCAGCCCAAATTCAAACAAAGCTACATAATTTTAGCTCCTGGTTAACTCCCTTAGCATTGAAAAGGAAATTAGTTACAGGTAAAGCAATAATCCATCCAAATTCACCGTATAATGTCTTCTTTATCCCCCATGCTACTTCCTTTGCCCCCTGGGGTGCTAATTTTCAGGCATTAACTGACAATGGATTACATCCTATTGCTTCTTTCACACAAGGTAACGTGCCTGTCCTATTGTTAGGGTGCCGCAGTGGAGATAGAAAAATGTGGGCGTTTTTCCCCCCCATATTAAAACAAAATTGAGGCGAAGCACATATGTACTGTATATTGCTTTTCCTTAATTTGTCCACATCACCGAGCTATATACCTATTAATATATGATTAATTCACAGGGTTTTTTTTTTTAGAAGCCAGCCAGCACACAGCTTTCCGAAAGCGCCGTCATTGCTATATAAAGTGCTTTGTTCAGTTCCGGAGACTATTCAATTGAGCCGCTGTATAGCTATTAAAAAAATAATTATTGTACGATAATCCAATCAGACACCCTACCGGTACCCTTGCTACTAAAGAGATAAATTATATATGCAACACGTGCATGATGCCCTCGAACAGTTACGATTAAGTATTGAAAACAAGCAAGCTTCCACTCAAAGACATGAAGTGACCAACGCACAGGTACTCAACTCGAATAATAAAACCCAGTACTCGCTTACAGAGCAAAGTGGCATTATTAGATGCCGGGAACCTCTAACACGTCGGCTGAGGAAAGATCTACATATTTTGAGTTATATAGTAGCCAGACAAAGAGACAATACTAGAAATGGCCAGTTAAGCATGATGGTTTGTTACCTTATCTCCTTAATGTTTTCTAATTTGCACATGATCTCCTGTTCATCTGCCATGGTTGCCCAAGTAGCTCCCAATCACGCAACCGACCGATGGGCTCTGCCGCTGCAAACGCCAGAAAAACAAAAGATGTAACACATGAGCGCAGCTTTGTGAGCATGTGCTGACTTCTTACTCGCTGGATCATAACCTATATATTTAACATAGTGGCGCCACCTATCTTCTGGAAAGCGAAATGCATACATATTTGGTTGTACTGTACGGTATTAAGATAAAATATATGGTTTATGATTACATAAACTGCATTTCTATATAGAGGTCATGTTACAGTGATTTTGTAACACGCCATAATGTCTACACACATTCGCTTGTAAAGTTAAACAGCTAAATTAAAGTTCAGTGTAACTTTTAACAATAATTATAATTGGCAATGCAACAATACGTTTTTAGATATTGCGGCTACTCCAACTTGCTAATGCATCTCAGTTTAATTTACTAGCCACATTTACTATGGTCACAGATACATTATAGTTTTATTAAAAATTAATGCTACTACTTAGGAATTGTTTGATTTCCAGATACCCCATCTTGCTCTCCTGTGAGACACACAGATAGAAAGAGCGAAGCTTGGGGTCAGGGATATGGTTACTCTGCCTGAAACGGGATTCCTCAAACTGGAATCATTCTGGACACAGGCAAAGACCTGTGAGAGCCATGACATCAATAATATCAATTGGCATCATTTAACATCAACTGACAATATCGATGTGTCTTAATATTAAGAAAAGCCTTTCCGTTTTTTTTAATCCAGCAGTTTAAACTATTGCGTGTATTTTTTGATATTTTATGTAAGTTTAATTTTGGAATATGGCAGCAGTATCCAAAGAGTCCAGGTAAAGGATGGGTATGGGTAACAGTGGGGTTTAGTCCGAGTTGGAGAGTTATCAAGTTAAGGAGTATAAAGAAGATTTCAAGATACAGTTCTGTGTGCATATGTGCGTATTCAGTTAGTATATATACAGTTCATATCAGTGCCCAAGAACACAAGTCTTTCAGAAAATTCTTTTTGGAGTGCTTCCATTTCAAGCAGAATAATGGATGTGGCACACTATCACAAAATGCCTCAGAATCCTGTACTTTTTTATTTAAAATAAATGTATTATCGAATTAAAGTCAATTACTGTTGTTCCCAGCTCTGTTATAGTGCTCCCTCGTTTTATCGTGGTTTAATTGTAGCCAATGACCATGCATTTTTCTAGACTGTATTTCTACAGAACTAACCTTGATGTCACATCAGTCAACAAAGACTGGCTTGAAATTCGAAAGTTTAGAAAATCCTTGAAATTTGTAACGTGTGTATTTGTAGTAATATTTTCAGAAACAATTTTAAAGGCGGATATTTTGTTTAGAAGTGAATAGGGTCAAATCAATAGTCCAATCAAATCTAATAAAAGGTAATAGACTGTTATGAGATTCCTACGAGTAGGACAGTCTTAAAATAACGACAGAAGTCATTACAGTCAATGTCGCATACTGTGACTTATCCTTGGTCCACGGGAATGTCATGCTCGCACTGTTATTTACTACCCCAACATTTCATGTTGCGACGAGCGCATTACTGCACAAATTTCAGCAGAAGCGTGACATTCACTTAATGTAATGTGATGGGAAGTAATTACAAGGGCTTTCGCGTTAGATAATAAAACTAAAAATAATTTTGACATGTATTGCGTGAATAGATTACATTATAAACATAAGCTCATATTACTATCGTGATATTCTTCCATATATATTATACATATTTATCAATAATACACCGTTTGTTTTGGATGAAAAAAGTGTGATTTGTTTTCTCTGCCATAATGGCCGTATTTGATGTCCCCGAATCGGCGACAGGGGGCGGCAAACCTGTTGCTAAGAGACAGTCTGTGGGAGGCTGGATGATGGAGGAAAAGGGATGCTGTGGATGTTTTCCCCCTATAATGATGTTTCGAACAAATAAAATATTTCGCTTTTAAAGCGTCTGGCCATTTCAACAAGAGAGACTCCCCCGCTATGCTATGTATAAAATTTGCCTTCATTCAGGAGGCACTTTAGTATATATATGTATGTATTTTTTTTTATTTAAATTGATTTGGAGCTGGCAGCGCCGCGGGAGCAGGCCGCTTCGCCAAGCCGCTCCAAGCCGTATATAGAGTAAGTTTTCCGGGTGGGGGTCAACCTTGGTTCCGCTGAGTCAAACTGCGGCAACGCCAGCATCACGGCGAGTACTGAGGAGGCCGGGGAAGGGGACCGCGTAGAGGCTAAAGTAAGAACTTTTACGCTACCTTTTTTAAGTTATCGATACCCTAGTCGTGCGGCTAAACCAGCCCTGCAAGGTGGCTAACTATTGCGTTGAAGGGTATTGGGGGAGGGAAATTGGTAAGGAGCTGGCTAGCAGATTTATTAATACTAGCATGTTGCTGCTAGTTATGCTACCGTCACGCCATCCGCTTCTTCACGGGGTTACTTTCGTTTAACGAGCCCGCAATTTATCTGCGTTTGGTCCGGTAGCCTGCGGCGGAGTTAGCCGGAGACGTGTCACGACCGAAAGCCCCGACCAGGCTAGCTGGACCTGGCGTCCGTCCGTTAAGCTGACATGTTAGCCGACGCTTATCCGGGGCTAGCTAGCAGGCTTAGCCAGGTAGCTAACTATCCGCTAGCGAAGGATGGACAACCCTAACCGCGCTAGCGAGCTCGCTAACGGGCAAACCGGCTGCTGAATTCCGTGCAAATGCCTCGCTCGGTAGTCAAATTGGGTGCAAGGGAGCATGTACTGATAACAGCTAAATGTCATTAAATATCGGCTTAATGATATCAGTAAAAGATAAAAAAATAAATAAAAAAAAACTCAGAAAAATACGAAACGTGAAAATGCAAACATTTTGCCTCAGCTATTAAATATCTACCTAATCGATGACGTAATTTAACATGCTTGTACCTAGCTAGCTAGCTGCCTGGATTCTTTAATCTAAGGACAAATTAGGTGTTGTGTCTTTTAAGTACCCGTTATCGTTTTATACACTGTGCAGGGGATGCCTTCGTGGCTGTCAGATCTGTTGATTACAGACGGGGGTTGCACAAATATTGGATTATGTGAGAAGCGGCTAAACCCCTGTACGTTTTGTTTTGTATGACAACGCAAAAAAAAAAAAAATGTATCCTCCAAGCGACGAGTAGGTGTGGGATGTTGCATGTAGCTAGCTTTAGTTCTGTAAGGCGAGGCTGTTGGCTAACCTGCGAAGGTTATTGATAACGCCAAATTATTATTATTTTAACCAATTGTATATCCGTATGAATGCAATATGAACATAGAAGAACAGATCCCAGGAATACGTTCATTACATGATTGCTTTGAGAATATCAGTTAATATAAATTTGCACATGTTTAAATACATATATGTTATTTATATGTGTGTGTGTGTTCGTGAATAACAGCTTTTGCATAATAGAGTATTTAGTATTGCAAGTTAGAAGAAGCACTCTGTTGGCTCATTGGCAAAAGACTGGAAAATATGACATTTATCAGTAGCCTGACTTAGCCGGACTTTCATATAAAGTGTGGTTGTTAAGTTTGGCTTCTGGTGGTTTTGTTTTGTTATATTCAGAGTAGGAGTTACATGTAGGGATGCTACAGGTTATGCCACTCTCACGCCAGGTGCTTCAGAAGGCCAAAGGGGAAAAAAATACTCCTTTAGCAGCATGCATCCTGTTACAGATATGGGCCTGTGCTTCACTTGTTGCTATGAGACAGGCTGTGCAAGCCTGCACAGGTCTGTCCATCTGCTGAGGGCACCGTAGCATGGTAGCCGTGCTGGGCTTCCGTCAGTGAGGTGGAGGCGGCGGCCTTCACTCCAATCTGCTGTATTCTTCTGTGCTTTTCACAATCGGAGGAAATTCCAGCCTGCAGTTTCGAGTGAAGAGGAAGGCTTCCTGTGAAGGCTTTTGTGAGCCCACGTCTTTTGTTTTATGCTTGCAGTGTGAGCTCGAGTGGAAGGTTCTGTATGTCAGAAACTGTAACACTGTGGTCTTTTTTGCAGCTGGTGTATATCTGCTACTTTTTTTTTTTTTTTTTTGCTGTTGTATCAAGTAGCTGTGCTGTCACCGAAATCTCAAATGTGGGCTGGCACTTTCAAGGGATGCTCTGTCTCCAGGGAAAATTGCATATAGAGGAATATATATGAAGTAGTGTATAATACCAGTTTAAAATGTTACATTTATATAGCTTTGTTATGTTATGGTTATAAATTGCGTAAGACTAGGGCACTGTGTATTGTGTTTTGAAACTGTCCATACATTTTAAACATTTATTTCGATGAAATTCTGCCTGTCCCACGGCATATTATCAATGGTCATTATCATTATTATCTGTGTATGTTATGGGTTTGGTGTGTATTTAAAAATATTCTAAGATACATAACAGAGATCGGGCAGGTGTTCACGGCCAACAGCAGTGAATCGCTAAATTCTTGGGAGCCCAAGGTAGCCTGAAAAACAAAAAGCGTAATGGTTTGCTTACTTTAATGTCCAAAGGGTGTGTTTACATCAATTAAATACTCATTTAGTTAGGAGTAATATGTTACCTGAAACTGCTGGGTGATTCTATCGTTCTGATGTGTTTGTTGTCTTTTAGGAATATTTTGTCTTCGACTTAACCGGAGCACCAGAAGAGGGGATTCTTAAGCTGTGCTGCGCACATACGGCTGCTTGAGCTTAAATCGGCCATCAAGTATGTCTCCCAGGTTGTGGTGGAGGTGAGCTCACGCTGGAGGTCTCCGGTGGGAGGCACAATGTTATGACAGCTTGGTCCATGGTGGAGAAGCCGAATATGGAGAAACGGTCCTCCGGGGCAGAAGCGAGCCCACCGAAGGAGGCCCTGGACGGCAGCGGGGATTCGGAGGAGGGTTCCAGCTCAGAAAGCGAGGCGGACCAGGTGAGAAGCAGCAGCCAGAAGAAGGAGACCTTAATATCTACCAAACCCCACCGGCAGCTATGCCGATCGCCATGCTTAGATCGCCCCAGTTTTTCCCAGAGCAGCATCTTGCAGGACCTTTGCAGCGATGACTCCAGGCTCAGCACCAGCAAGCCCAGCACCGACAAGGGCTACCAGGCCAAGATGGACTTTGCCCTGAAGCTCGGCTACTCTGGAGAGCAGGTGGAAGCAGTGCTGAGCAAACTGGGGGCCAGCGCCCTGATTAATGACATCCTAGCGGAGCTGGTGAGACTCGGTAACAAGGGTGAGATGGAGACTCAGGCCAGCAGCTGCACAAGCACCTGCAGCAGCAACGCTGGGGCGCTGACACCTCGCAACACCTGCCCTAAGGAGATCACCAGCCCCGAAGTATCATTAGAAGATGACTCTGTGGACAATGTAGACAACCTTCGGCCCATTGTCATAGATGGCTCGAATGTGGCGATGAGGTAAGCATCCCAGAAACCGAAAGGACCTCCGATTTGTAAATGCAAGTGGACCAGCACTGTTCTGAACTGTCACAATCAAGGCCTGTTTGTCACCAGTAAACATTTATTTATGTGTTTGTTTATTTGTTTATTTATTTCATTACTTGCAGCCATGGAAACAAAGAGGTGTTCTCTTGCCGTGGCATCCAGTTGGCAGTGGATTGGTTTTTGGAGAAAGGACACAGTGACATCACAGTGTTTGTTCCAGCCTGGAGAAAAGAGCAGTCCAGGCCTGATGCCCCTATAACTGGTATGTGTGGTACACATTACCTTTCATATGATGGGACCAGGGTTGGGGCCATTCCGGGAACGCATTCATCAATTCCAATCCAAATCAGGAAATGGAACTGGAGTTGGGATTTGAAAAAGAAACTATGAGGAACAGAATTGGAACTGAATTCAATTTTCAGGGAGATATAAATTCTAACTCCGGTTCCATTTCCTGATTTGGATTGGAATTGATGATTGCATTCTGGAATGGCCCCAACCCTGGATGGGACCATTTGGGTCCATTGTGAATAGTGACATGACATCACTTTTTATGCCTAGCTTGTAGAGGGTGGCTTATTTGCAGAACCAGAATTTTAGAGAGTAGGAGGAGTTTAAAATGTTTGGACCATGTTTGCCAGATTTCTAACATGACTTGCCTTGTCATGTAATGCTGTGTTTTACTATGATTCCACTGCAAGATCAAGAAATCTTGAGAAAACTTGAGAAGGAGAAGATCCTAGTGTTCACACCATCAAGAAGGGTCCAGGGAAGGAGGGTGGTCTGCTATGATGATCGGTTCATAGTCAAGCTGGCATATGACTCAGACGGCATCATCGTTTCCAATGACAACTACCGGGACCTTCAGAACGAGAAACCGGAGTGGAAGAAATTCATAGAAGAACGTCTCCTCATGTATTCATTCGTAAATGACAAGTAGGTTAATAAAATTTGCAAAGAGATATTTTGAGTGATGTTTTAGCTTGAAGTTATTAGGCTGTATTTTTTCCGATATATTAAAAATTATTTTTTTTACATATTGAACAATGGTTTGGCTTAGTGAAAAAGCAGTTTTAAGAATTGAAACCGTACATTTTAATTGGTCTAGCACATGTCATCCCAAGGATGTAGCTGTCCAAGAAGAAGCACTAATTTAGCTTGAAACTTATGAGCTTATGTAATCCGGCTGCCCAGCATCTGTAATTCAAATGCTGAAGCTTTTTTTAGATTAATTTTAATATCAAATTTAATTGCTCTAGCCTGAACCTTGTCTGACACGTAGAATTATTTATATGAGTGTTGAAATTCTGTCTTGTAGGTTCATGCCACCAGATGACCCTTTGGGGAGACACGGTCCCAGTCTGGAGAACTTTCTTAGGAAACGGCCTGTCATCCCAGAGCACAAAAAGCAGCCGTGCCCATATGGTGAGTTAGGTACTCTGGTATTAGGCCATCTGCAGCATCGCAACCTCACAGTAATATTCACATTTCACGGTTATTATTGTCTTTACTAACACCTCATAACTACTTCTAAGTTGGTTGTCGTATCAATGGGTTTTACAGGAAAGAAATGTACTTACGGACACAAATGCAAGTACTACCACCCCGAACGGGCGAACCAGCCGCAGAGATCGGTGGCGGATGAGCTCCGTGCGTTCGCCAAGCTGACGGCTGTGAAGACGATGAGCGAGGGAGCGCTGGTGAAGTGCGGGGCGGGCCCCGGGGCCTCAAAAGCCGAGAGCGGCTCGGAAGCCAAGCGCGTGGCCCCGAAGCGCCAGTCGGACCCCAGCATCCGCTCCGTGGCTTGCGAGCCGGAGGAGAGGCTGTCCGTCGCCCGGAAGTCCGAGGCCAGCTCTGTGCCTTCCCTCGTCTCGGCCCTTAGTGTGCCGACCATGCAGCCCGCAAAAAGCCATGCGGCCGGCGCCTTGAACACGCGCTCGGCCAGCAGCCCCGTGCCCGGCTCCTCGCAGTTCTCCGGCAGCTCGCTGGAGCACATGTCCAGCGTGCAGTACCCGCCCATCCTGGTCACCAACAGCCACGGGGCCTCGGTTAGTTACAGTGAGCCCTTCCCCAAGTATGACTCGGTGGGCGATCACGGCTACTACTCCATGATGAGCGACTTCTCCAGCATGAGTCTGGGCAGCATGCACAACACCGACAGTTTCTACAGCATGGAGCACGATATGGGCATGTACCCGAAAAACCACTCCAACTGTGAGTCGTTCTCCTCCTACGGCGAGCCGTACATGGGCTCCGTCGACGGTGGCATGGAGGAGAGCGTGAAGGGCCACCCATCCTCGTCCCAGAGCCGACTGCAACCCTTCGCTCATGGATACAGCCACGAGGCCTTGACCAGGGTGCAGAGCTATGGGCAGGAGGAGCCTAAGCAGCCTCCCCGGAAGCCGTCCCACCTGGTCCCCCACGCGCAGCACGCTGTGGTAGGCGCCCGTTCCAGCTGCCCTGGGGACTACCCCGTACCTCAGAACCTCCACCCCTCGTCATCCTCTCAGGCCGGGCGCTCCCTGGGCATGACCCGCATGGACAGCATCTCCGACTCTCGCTTGTACGAGAGCAACCCCATGAGACTAAGGAGGCCGCCTCTGTGCCGGGAGCAGCACGCCAGCTGGGACCCCCTACCCTGCGGGTCCGAATCCTGCGCATACCAGCCGTACCCACTGAGCAATAGCCTGATGCAGCCGTGCTGCGAGCGGGTGATGGTACGTAGCATGCCCGACAGGATGGAGCAGATCTGGCGTTCGCCTTGGGAGGGCCTGCCGACCGAGCAGCCGGAGAGGCAGGTCATCCCCGAGCATCAGTACCAGACTTATCGCAACCTCTGCAACATCTTCCCCGCCTACATCGTTCACTCCGTCATGGAGAAAAATCCCCACCTAACTGACCCGCAGGAGCTCGCTGCTGTTATAGTTAGCCATCTGAGGTCAGAACGTTAGCCACTTCAGTTATGGGAAGGGTTGGGGGGGGGGGGCTATAATATATAAATATATATATTTTGTGGACAGTACCACTGTTTTGAAACACATAATGCACAAAGTACAATATATGTTGTATAGATGTGTGTCGACACAAGCACTTCTGTAAATATTTTTTGATTAACCAGTATTTCTTTGTGAGATGAATAAAGACAAAGTTCCGACTGGATCCTAAGGAAGTGCATACCTCAGTGCATGGAATTTCAACTTATATGGCCTTATATTTAAATGACCTCACTGCAGTTATTGTTGACAGCTATTCATTTTGAATTTTCCTGTTGTCCGAGAGGTCTCCTCCTCTTCTTCATACAGTATCGAGCGCTTTCTGTTTTTCGCAGCTATTTTCCCAGTAGGCTTCACCATTACCTTCCGCGCCGATTTTCACAAAAGCTATGAACATGAAGCCAAACACAGGCAAGGAACACGGAATACGTTTGCCTTTCGGCAGAAGTGATACGTAGTCATCCTCTATACAAGAAGGTTCAAGTAGCCATGGTTAATAAGTATTTTGAAGCTGCTGAATTAATGCCAAAAAGATAATCAACCGTGTCGTATTAAGGCACAAAAATTATGTTTTTGATGTCAGTATTGGCTGATTTTTTTTTTCTTTTTCTTTTAAATGATGAAATAGACTATAGTATTGCTTAGGTGTGTATGTGTATATATATGTATATATATATATATATATATATGTATGTATATATATATGTATGTATATATATATGTATATATATATATATATATATGTGTATGTGTGTATATATATGTGTATATATATATATATATATATATATATGACACTGTCAAGTGCAGTTACGACAGCAGTGTGTAATAAACTATTTTTATCTGTATTGTTTCAACATTTGAAAAATCGCGTGAAGGTGCGCGCTGCTTTCCCTGGGTCTCCGTTTTGTGTGGCGGAAACAGGCACATAATCCGGGAGCCTTCAAAGAACTGCACTTTGAGTGATTTATTTTCCTTACAAGTTCTTATTGAGGGGGGTCTGTTGCTTGTCAGCAAAATGCCTTAATTGGGCATTTCTTTTTTAAATTGCTGAAACAGGAACAATTGTCCCCCGTGGAACTTATTTAAACTTTGCCTGTTAATGGCCTGATGGAGTTTGAGTCCAGGCATGTAGTTGTCGTGTTTTTTTTTCCCTTTCTTCTCTTCTTCTTCATGAAATGGGTGAAGCGGCCGCTTACGGCCCGTGGTTTCTTCGTGAGAAGGCGTGACACCACCTAAATGTTTCTTCATGTGAAACACGCAGAACGTGAGGCTCCTGTCAGGGTTGTTTCTAGCATTTGGCTAATGGCTTATGCGCTGCTGTTCTTTTTTTTTGTTATATATCTTTTCTTTCTGCTCTTGCCCTCGTCTTTTTCAGACAAAAGGTCTGTTCAGTCTCAGTAAGAAAAGAGAATATAGTCAAACTATTGAAACCTACTCTGAAAGGTAAAAGATTGTATGTAAATTGCAGCCTCCATACAGCTTGTATCTGATGACATCACTTTACCTTTTTCGTGCAATACTACTGTAAAGTTGTAAATTTACAGTGTTTCTTAAAACGTGTAGCTCGGTATTCTATTGCTGCAACTGCATGTTCTTTACATTGTGAATAGCCTATTTAAAAATATTCTATTTTTTTTTCTTCCTAGTATGTTTTATGGTCCTTAAACGCAGCAAACAGCAAAGCCTCAAATGTCTAGAAACGACCTTTGTTTGTTGATACAAATTGTATCTATTTCTTGATTGTACAAAATATTTATGAAATGTATAATGTCATCTACGGAATATCTTTATCTGAACACGGAAGAAAAAAAAACTTGCAACAATTTTTGTGACACTGTGTGTCACTGGGAGTAGCCCAAGGGTATTTGTACTTTTTCTTACTGGGCACAGTAGTTTATAGACAGAAACTCTTTATAATCTGCTACACGTGCACAGAACTTGTGTGCACCGCTGCTGGCATTATTCTCATTGTATATTTGATTAAAAAAGAATAATAATAATAATAATACAAACTAAGCTGTAAAGTAACCGTACAAATGTGTGGTGGATGTGTCCTTGCGATGTCAGTGTGGTAACCTAACGAGGGCTGTCAGGAAGTGTTCTACTCCGCTCCCTGCCCCTTTTCAGTTTCATCAAGTCCCTAAAATCAGCGTAACCTTATTTTTTCGCAAGGTGTTCTATGAATGGTTGAGGTAGCGGCAAAGCATTCGGGTTACCACACTATTTTAAGAGAGAAGCTAATGTGAAGTTACTATTTTGTTTCCTTTTTTTGAGCTGGCTGCTCCTGTGGCACATGTACTCGCCTTAAGTATTGTCAAATGAGTGAAAGCCTTTAGGATTTAATTTATATACTGTAAGATGTCATAATCAGTGTTTGTGAACTGGTTAATGGAAAGCCTTTGTTGTTTGTAAAAAAAAAGAAAAAAAAAAAAGAAAAAAAAAGTCATGTTTAAGTGTATACTGTTTTGCAATATTGGTAAATTGATCTTTATTTAATTGTTCTAAAATGTAAAAAAAAAAATGTTATTTAGCTACTAAGAGCATGCCATGATGACTAATCTATTTTAACCTAAAACAGCTGTTAATCTGTTTGATGGGGACTCCTACCATAGTAGTGTCATTTTTAAACTATTTTCAATGTTTTACTTCAATACACATCGTCAGTTCACCGTTAACAAAGTACCATTTTGTTTTCCGAATTGATCGATTGTAGTACTCTTGTAAGATGTACAGCCCCCAATTCTCAGGTAATACTAGGATTTGTAAACACATGTATGACATTCACCCACTGCACTATTGACGTTTGCTGTATTGAAAATCAATGAAAATAATTTTAGATTTGTGAATCTTGGTACAAATCTGTCACATGTCATGTGTTTCCAGATGTCTTCTACTTTTGCTTATTATGCAGTTAAAGGTCATAAGAGTGAATTGATTATAATTTAGTCTTGTGTGATGAACTGCAGTAGTTTGTTTATTATTTGTTCAATGAAACATGTTGCTTAAATTGTTTTAACGAAAACTTTATAAACTCTTTGGGTCTGTTGACTCAAACAAAATGTAAGTCTCTATGACAACGGTTGTCTGCTTCTTTATGTAATGCCAAAATGTGATAAATGTGAGTGATCTTAGCATGCTGTGGTGGTATGCGGGAGAAGTACTGATGATCTCCAGGCACCAAGTTCTTTTCTCGGATATCTATAGGAGTGGGTCTCAGGGTTTGAGGGATGTGTCTGATTGGTTGGCGTTTTTGAAGAGAGAAAGTGTCTTTGATCATGGTAGTAGGAGGTTGCCAGAGAGTTGGTCTAAGAAATTATTTACCATTGACAGCCAATGTACATATTTGTGAATGGTTTAACTAAGTAAGAGCACTATAAATTGCTAACGCTAGCACCTTAACGTTAATGGGGGAAAAAACTGAAAAATCATCCAGTCGCTCTGTTATGTTATGAATCACACCTTCCGTTCTGTTTGGCAAAATGTTAACACCAGTGCACTCTCCAAGACGAGGTACAAATCCTGGAATTTGTTGACTGTGGCTGAATATAATTGTGTAGAAGAAAGGGTTTGGGTATCGTATATTTGAAGGTGCATCGTGCAACTCATGTCGATTTGCAGTCAGCCCATATCAGAGCACCGCCTTTTATTGTCTGCCATCCTTCCTCAGTGTGAATGATTGTCAGTTGTAAAAATCCACCTTGAAGTAACCCATTCAGAGGCGAGCTACTTAAGTACGAGCGAGCTGATTGGATGGAGTCAACAGAACCGCAGAATTCAAAGCTTGTACTCAGTAGCTACCAACTCTGCCGTTCTGAAAATAAAAAATGTTTTCCTCCAGGTCTCAGACTGATTTTTTTTGTTGTTGTTGTTGTGTTTCCTTATTTCTTGCACGCAATGCCACTGTGACACTGTGGTTCCAGACAGATTTGTAGGAATAAAAATCCATAGAATATAAACATTGACTCTAATTCCATAGTACAAAACAATTGCCAGCCCTTGAATTTTAATTCTAAATTACTGAAGTAATCCACACAACACTAATTTACTGACAAAACAAACTTTGCCATGTTTTGTTTGAAACATATAGAATCCCATATAGAATCAATGGAAAGAAGGGTGGACCAATCAGGAACTGACAGTACCAAATAACCCTGGTCAGCATTGGCTTCTGAAGCCTGATCTGTACCTTCACAAAGTGTTAGGTCATAAATTACATTTAGTCATTACAATTAATCGGTATGCATGAATGCTAAATGTTTGATACAAGACCTTTTAATTAAGCCACATATTTTAGTCTAAGATGACATTCGCAAATGAACAATTTGCATATTTCAATGGATGGTCATGATTTGAACATAAAAAGCTGAATTATACATTATAAATAAACATGCAAGATGTTCCTCTGGGGAACCATAACTCATCTTCAATTTACTGACAGCATTTGCTCGATTGTTTTCAGCCTTGCTAATCCAGTGAACCATGCAACACAGTTTGCTTATTTGTGGTGCGACTGTGTTTCACGCAAGGGACACGACAATTAAGCTATCATTTTATTCATTATAAAGCAAGTAAACCACAAAAAGATACACATAAACTGTCACACCCTGCATCCCTTCCCTCTCGTTCTCTAACGAGCCACACCTGCTGCCGTGTTTAAGCCCTCGTGTGGATCACCCCAGGTGCCTCTCGTCTGCTCTCTCACGTGCCCTATATCACAGGTGTCAGACTCCAGTCCTGGAGGGTCAGAGCCCTGCACATTTTTGGGTTTCCCTTCGTTTAATGCACCTGATTCAACTTTTTGTGCTAATTACCACATAGAACAGGGGAAGAACTAAGCTATACAGGGCTGCAGCCCTCCAGGACTGCAGTTGGACACACCTGCCCTATATAAAGCGTCCTTCAGTCCTGCACTCCTCAGTCCAGTCATTAATGTTGCTACCTGTGCCCCGTGCCCCTGCTTGATCCTCCCCTCCCCATTTGTGACCCCTTGTGGTCTCTTTCATTTGCCCTGTCCATATTGTCGCTTCCTTGATTTCCCCCAATGCCTGCCTTCGCCTCCTTCCTTGCCCTCGACATGACATACACACACACACACACACACACATAGTATTTTATGTCAGAAATTTATAAGAGATTGTCCATCTGTCCATCTTGGACAGGGTCATGGGGGGGACTTTGCAGCCTAATCCAAGAAGCGTAGGGTAAATGGCAGGAATGCGAGTCCTTTGCTGGACACAATCACACACTGTGGGCATTCCGAGATGTCAGTTAACATTATCGCACGGCTTTATACTGGGAAAGGAAAACCCACATCCAGGGGTAGAAAGTTCAGGTTCAGAAAGTACAACTCCAGACCACGATTTTATTCCGGCCAACTAGTATAAAGAGTCACATTCACAGAGTACTGAAGTGGTTGGTTGAAATAAAATATTAGTCTGCACTTGTACTTTCTGAACCTGAACTTTCCACCTCCGCTCATTATAAACAAAGGGGAACAAGCAAACGCCACACATACTGTACACAGCACAGGCAGAATTCAATCCCTTAACCCTCGAGGTGTAATGCAACAGTGTCACCCAATGAACCACCATACCACCTATTAAAAATGTACACTTATATATTTATTACAGTTTAGAGTTCTTTATACAATGCGTAATTTACAAAAAAGACTTATTATAGTGAACCCTTCTGGGTTTGTCTCAGAAGAGCTATGAACATGATGTGTTGTGGAACATGAGTATTTGTGGGTTTGGTGTGGATTAGCTTACATTGTGGACTTTAACCCTTAAGTGATCAGCCTTTCTGTCTGAAGGGAAAAGCCTGTATTGTTTGGTGGCATTTCACAGGAAGCATTTCATCCAGCCATGGTGAAGCCCCATTCTTGAGTTCCCTTAGTTTTCGTTTCCTGTTGACGTCCAGCACTTTGTCTTAAGAGACATCGCGTTCAAGGCTACCCCCGTTTCCCATTATACCATAGTAAATTGACAATGTTGTCATTAAAATGATTTTCTGTCAGTCTGTATGTATACCAATACAGCTGATATTAACTAAAATGCTTCAGAACTTCAGAGCTGATTAAATGCAGTAAAATTATGCCAGAGAAAGAAAAAGGGTTAAGTACAAAGCTGTTTTTATGTAAAATCCATGCATGTATTTCATGAGGTCTGCTAATATTTTGGGTATGAACCCATCCTGTACAAACACTCAATGGCCACTTCATTAGGTACACCTGCTTGTTAACACAAACAATCTGCACAATAATGCATTATAATAGTTGGTATAAGCATTAAGGATGCTCTGGACTGCATTTTAAAGGTATTTATAGTGCATTATAGATGACAGATTCTATAATGCTATATGAATGCATTATTACTTGTTATGAATGTGTTTATAAGGTACTAAAAGCATGGTCTCATGTAAAGTGTTACCAAAACAACCAGCTAGGGCCAAAAACAGTGTTAATGAGGGAGGTCAAGGGAGAATGGCCAGACTTCTGAAAGCTGACAGGAGAGGCAGACGCTAGAAATAACAGCCCGGTACAGAAGTGGTGTGCAGAAAGGCATCTCCAAACAGCCATCTCAATGTGGCTCTGGAGGCAGAAATCCTATCTGGTCCTATCTGGTGACTACTGAGTGTGTATTTCTATGATGATATAAAGGTTTGCTGTCGGTTTAAGGCAATGTTATAATCTATCTATCTATCTATCTATCTATCTATCTATCTATCTATCTATCTATCTATCTATCTATCTATCTATCT
>JAODLC010000002.1:833351-845329 GCA_026781145.1 Hippopotamyrus pictus
TCTATCTATCTATCTATCTATCTATCTATCTATCTATCTATCTATCTATCTATCTATCTATCTATCTATCTACCTATGTCCCTCTGTCTGTCTGTCTGTCTGTCTCTCTCTCTCTCTCTCTATATATATATATATATATATAGTTTATTTTGCTTTTTTAGTTATTTGTGGCACCACAATGGTACTGTGGCAACCCCTTCTGCTGGACTTCTGTAAACATGACCATTGTTTCATTGTTGTTCTTCACTGGTGTTGTCTGGGTGGTGATTCTCTCAGATAAGACAGGCCCTTTTCCTGTTCCTACCAGTGATTTATTGGGTTTTTCCAAGGAAGTTGCTGTCAAGATTAACCACAGGCCCTACTGGTCCATGTTCTATGCAAAAAATATAAATCTCTCTGATCTGTGGATAAAAAAAGACTAAATTATAATCAATGAGGAAAAAAATGTTTGGATCAAAGCTAAGGAGTATATGTGCAGCAATCTTTTCAGTCTCTTGATCACTGAAGCCTCTGTTTAAAAGTTTTTATTTATTGCAGTTCAGGATGTGGATGTGGAACAATTACAAGTATCTCTGAGAATAAATTTTAATCTGGGATAAATTCACAGCATCCAGAAAAGGGATGGGTAGTATCAAAGTTTGTTGAGCCAGTCTGATGTCACGCTACATTTAATGCTACAATAACAGGAAATGTTTAGCCATTTACTCTGGCTGGGCTCGTCTCTCTGTTATTTTTTTCTTTTTCTTTCTTTCTTTCTCTCTTTCTTTTTTTTCAACTTCCTCAATATGTGCTTCCTCCAAATAAGATACAGCATCAAATGGGAACTTTGAGGAATTAATCGGAATAGCTGCTTCAGAACAGTTGTAGTGGAAAAATAGAAATGTGTACTTTGAACAGTTACCTCATTATTTATGAGATATAATTACATGTTTTAACTATAAATATGTAGTTCTCATTTGGAAATTGTGCCACATTCAGGATGCATGTCAGCTGGTAAAAAAGTCAGCAGCTAGTGGTGATTATGTTAGTTCACTTAGTAACATAGTTAACATGTTGTATGGTTTAAGGAACACCATAAATCAGTATAACCCAAGCCATAAAAACAATTTAATATTTCAGCCATTCATCCATCCATCTTTTTTAAATAACAGTTTAGATAGTAGATGACATAATTAAATTGGAAAAAAAAGCTAGAATCTCCTAAAAAAATGTCCCTGAGGAAGGTATCACGTACCTCTCCTTGGTTTGAATCTGGCTACATATTCAAAGCTGCCTTTTCACTGTAACAACTTAATGACGTGTTTATTGGTGCATCACCCATTCTGCATTCTCCGCCATAATCTTTACTGGACAACCAACCACTGACTATGTAAGCTGATCACAACTTTGCACAGTGTCAATAATAATAATAATAATAATAATAATAATAATTTCCATACAGTAATTGGTGATGAAAGCCCATCCTGGAAAGCACAGAGAAGACACTAGGCTCTTCCTGGATGTGATGACACACACCGACACACAGATATACAATAGGCAATTCAGAGGTGCTATTTCACCTAATTGCATGGACATGGACTGCAGGAGGAAACCAGATTGCCTGAAGGAAATCCTGTCAAAAAAAAATGTGAAAGCATGCATGCAAAGTTCACACAGCAGAGTTCAATTAACATACGGGATCCTTATAAAGCAGAGACTGCATGCATCCAATCGGCCGTTACCTGGCAGCAGGAGCCGTTAATGTTCTGACACAATTTGCAGCAAATGTTGCAACACAAGTTTCATAAAATGACCACACCTTGCGAATTTTCTCATGTCTGGATTTTTTGAGAATGTCCCGTTTTAATTACTGAACGATGACGATTCTGAGTGATAATCATATGTTGTTTCAGCTCGCATAATTGGATGAAGTTTCCTCACGACTCAAGGTGAGCTATTAACTAGCTCATGATGAGGGGAGTCTTACTTTTGTGTCAGAGGAGGAAATTCATAGCTGTACACGTAATGTCTGCTCTGGCGATGATGAGAGGAGTCTCAAAATAGATGGTGCTGTGGCTTGGAAGGCCTCCATAGATGAAGCCTGACTTCTGGGTAACTCCCATCGTTTCCCTTTTTCCTTTCAGTTAACACTGCATTTCTTAATATGGTCATTTATGGTGCCTATTCTAACGTGTGGTCAAACCTCCGTGTGCTCCGTTTTTACACAGGCGGTTTCAAAGGTATTCACTTATATAACTATTATTAGTGGGAATAAGCAATAAATATCGTCCAGCTGTAAGGAAATACCGCAGGAGTCTCCGAGGACAGAAATACAGGGAGTTGACGGCTTTTTATGAACACACTGACGCAGTAAATGCAAAAGGTATAAATGAAATTTCGGATCGAGAGGGCCAACTTTTTTTCTTCATTTTCCGTGGGTGTGGTTTTAAGACATCCGTTTGGGGGACTGTGAAGCTGTACTATAGACCTCTATACAGAGTTGAGAGAAGCCGATAAGGGAACACAAAAGTTATCCACTTAATTAAAATCTTATATTTCTTGCATTTTATTATCTTTTTAGAAGGGGGATCAGACTGCTTTCGGCTGATTATACCGCGGATGGGAAAACGTTGCGATCCTTTCATTGTATTTCTCAGACCGCGGATTTAATACTGAACCACAGCAATGCCGAAAACGGTAAGTGATGCAGAACCGGCATACTTTAAAAATGTTTTTCTGTGTTCACGTTTTGTCAAATATTGGATCTGTAGGCAGAAAACCGCAGTCTCACGTGTTGAATTTCTAAATTATTTTAATACGATTTAGCGAACACTTGGAACATGATAACTTTCTCCGATCAGCTTTTGATTTGTCAGTCAAAAGTATCATGGCTCATCCGGACTTCAGCAAGGAACTCCCACACTAGTGGTCAAAATTGTGGAACGCTCTATTATTTTTTGTATTATGTTTTAAAAATGACTACACGAATATAGCCTATGTGGTAATGTTTAAAAACAATCAATGAATGTCAAAAATATCTTACATTGGACGATTAAATGAACTAAAAATTGGAAGTGTTTCCACAATCTTAGCCACTAGCAAATGGGAGAAACTTGTATTAATTCTTTCTCCTTTGGGGTATAAAAATCGATGGTCACACTTTACTTCAGGGCACATGAATAATGTAGTAGTACACGCTTACTTAATACATTAATTAACCAGTTACGTACTGAGCCCATGCATGTTCATTTTTAATCAATTGTGACAGTTTATGTATTTAATTCAGACACTATATAATACAGTTAACTTATTAGCTAATAGTGGTAAGACCACATTAGTGGGCAAAATTTACTCATTAACTCATTTACTACTCAAGAACAAACAATGAACTAAAATAGGTTTCCCCATAAAATACATGAACTCGTGACTGATGAATGATGAATGAACATGTGATCGGTACATAACTAACACTCAGTTACTGATTAATTAATGCATTAAGTAAGTGTGTACTACTACATAATTCGTGTCCTCAAGTTAAGTTGCCAAATAGACTAAAAATTAATGCGTTTCAGTGTTATTTAAAACAGTTAACTGCTAAAGCATCATATAGAGCAGGGAAGTTTTTTTAACAAAAAAATTTTTCATTACTGCATCCCAGTCAGCCAGTAAGTTAGTCACTAGCTGAATCAGTCAGGAAATTTAGGCATTTATTTACATTGACTACTCCACCTTGTTATTCATAGGTTTTAAAATCCATTCATTATATCGCGAACCACGTGCATAGCACTGAGTAATTTTCCTTTTCCGTTTTTGTCTCAGTTTTTAAAATAAAAGCTGACTTAATGAGGGTTGCCTCATTATTGAGCCTATCAAGGGAAGCTTTGGGAATTGACTGAAGTAACAAGGCGGGCTGCACATTAACACAGTAAGACCAGGTTCTGAGTCACTCATTCACCGTGGGAGGAAACAGGACTCAGGGGACACCCCCGCCAGCACAGGAAGAACATGCAAACCCCATATATACAGAGGAAGGGCCACAATTTGGCCTTCAGTGTGTTGTTTTAATTTTTCAAATTTTTGCCCATTCGCAGCACCTACTGCCGTAAGCACCGTGATATAAGAGGCAAATAAAATCACGTTTTCAAAAAACTTAGTTCAAGTTCGAGCTTGAAAGTTTATAATTTTTTTCAAAAATGTCGATTTGTCTTTTCTTTTTTAAACATGGACTATGAAGTTTTTGTGCACATCACGCTAATACGAGTAATCAAATAAAACAAGATATTATCAAACCATCTGACAAAGGCTTCTTATCTAGGATATGTTCGCTGCTAACTTTTGTAACTTGCAAAATTACAGTGCATGTCAGTAAGAGCGCTGATAAGAATAAAAATAAAAATAGGAATAAAACATTTAAGACTAGTTACAGTTATAGTCTATTATAGAGCCTTTGCTGTCGTGTAACTTGCAACTTACATTCCATACGATCAGAAATTCCATTCATCTATCTTCTAGCCACTTATCCTGGTCAGGGGGCCTGGAGCCCATCCCAGGCAGCATGGGGGGCAAGGCAGGGACACATCCTGAATGGGACATACCATTATAAATTACGTAGGGGTGCTCCCCTGCCTTATGACCTGTGCTTCCTGTCACCATGAAACTGCATCGGATCAGCTGTTATGGAAAGAGACAGGTGGATGGGTGGATGGATGGAGGGATGGACAGATCAGTGAAAATCATTAGAATAAAAACCTGCTAAAGAATCTGTCAGATTCTTATCTACACTAGTGGCCAAAATTATGAAAACACTTTGAGTTTTTAGAGATCGCAAAACTTTAGTACAGCGACTCCAGTTATTAATTTAATCATTCCGCTTATGATACTTATGAACATTCTTTGATTGTTTATAAGCATAATTACCACCGATCTGTGTTGTAATTTTTAAACTGTAATGCAATAAACTGCTAGGTGTTTCCCCAGTTTTGGCAACTACTGTAAACTAAATGTCGTTATTGCTTTCAAATTTGATGTGTGTTCACTTTTCAGTCAAAGCTAACATTAAGCTATTGTATTATCTGTAAAACGACTGCAGCATCATTGTATAATCTTCTGTTATTTAAGTATTGAAGGCTGCTGAAAAGCCATTTGAAACACGTCAAGCATATTAACAAGCAAGTCATATCAGACCAGGATTATGTTCTAGATGTGACTTTTCTGATCTGTGGTGTCACCAACAGATCAATGTACGCGTCATCACGATGGATGCAGAACTGGAATTTGCCATCCAGAGCAACACAACTGGCAAGCAGCTCTTTGACCAGGTATCTCATCTTATTATTATTAATATTTTCTCAGTTTAAATATGAGAAGACCTGATTGGCTGGATGACGATACATTGACGTCATAGTCGTGAGTATCATGACTATGAAGTAGTTTTGGATGCCGTCACACTACCTAAACCACTGGCCTTCTGTAAGCCAGTGTGTCTCCCACACCATATTTATGTGGAAATATTTTACATCTTGCCCAAAGAGACAGGAAACATAATGACCATTCAGGCCCTAGACTGAAAGGGGCGGATGACGTGTGTACATAGCCTGAAGAAATTCTCTTTCTCTGCCATGGAAATAGGGCATCGGTCCTTTGAGACACTGAGTGTGGAGCCAAGGAAAACTGTCGGACAGAGCCCTTATTGTGCATTTAGTAGTGTCTCTCTCAGACTATGCCTGCACATGGCAAAAATAAATTAAGCTGAGATGTGACTTATCACTTTTTTATGGAGACACAGAGAAACGTGAAATGTGTAGTTATATAACAGGATGACGCACTGGGTGAGAGGGCAGCTTAAGACAGTTTGTCATCCCCTAACGACTACGCAAGAAGTTATGTCAAATAAAGGTTGTTGTGGATATTGAACAGCATCAAGTCTTTGCAAATTTTTTTTTTTTTTAAGCTAGAGGGTAAACGGAGGCTAGGTGCTGCTGATTTAGTGGATCTCCCACTCTGCTTTAGGCTCCATAGGTATGGAGGAGAATGCGAAAGCAATTCTTATATCATTCCCAATGCCACACCTAAGTAGAACTGGAGGGCACCAGATTGCATTGTATTTAAATAGCAATTGAGCCAAACTCATGAATCACATGCCTAAAACGGCTTGCCTGCTATTGGCTGATAAGATTGTTTGGCTGAATGCAGACAGCCTAGTCTTTCCTATCCAGCTTTTCTCTTTGTATTTGAATGGAAAGAAAAAAAAGCAAGTCAAACATAATTCTTTTGGGATTGCACCAATTTAAGTACCTCACCCGTGACAAAAAAAATCTTCACATTGTGACAGAAATTGACTTGGCGATTCGGTGGGTTTTTAAACGCTTTGTTTCCCATGAAACACGTTGTGTTTCTTTTATCATTTTAAAATATATCGTCATCTAAAATGCCCACCACCCATAACTCTCCCAAATCCTGCTCATTAATCGTCATTCGCTACCAACTTTGTTTGAAGGTGGTCCTGACAATCGGACTACGAGAGGTCTGGTTCTTCGGACTACAGTATGAGGACACCAAAGGGTTCACTACTTGGCTCAGACTCAACAAGAAGGTGGGTTCTTATAGTGAATGATCTGCAAGCCCTTAAACTAAATTACAATTCTTGGTTATTTCCTTTTGACCTGTATATTCATAGTAGGATCTCCGTCTTCCTGGTTGCCAATGGTTTCTTCATCCATCTCTTGACCTTCTAAGCTTTATACACTCACCCTCCAGTCCACTTTTCCCTTCCAGGTGACAGCTCAGCATGTCCGCAAAGAAAACCCGCTCCAGTTCAAGTTCCGGGCCAAGTTCTTCCCTGAGGATGTGTCCGAAGAACTCATCCAGGAGGCCACGCAACGGCTCTTCTTCCTACAGGTCAAGGAGTCCATCCTCAATGATGACGTCTACTGTCCCCCGGAGACAGCAGTGTTGCTCGCCTCTTATGCGGTGCAGACTAAGTACGGCGATTACAAATCAGACATTCACCTCTCTGGGTATCTGTCCGGTGACAAGCTGCTACCAGACAGGTATGTCTCATTTATGGTAAATTCAACGTAGGGCATTGAATTCCTTTTGCTATAATGATATTTTAATTTCCACATTAATTATGTAGTATTACTTCACACCAGTGATTTTCCAAACATTACAAAAATGCATTTTGTTAAATGGAAGCAATAAAACATTATTTATTAACATAATAACCCACATATTACTTTGTGCCACATATTACTTTTATTCATTAAATACATCTAGTTATTAAAAAGCCCAGTGTTTCAATGAAGATTCTCTTGAATCCTCTCGTCAGAGTGACATTTGCTTACTGGGAGCTTTGACCGAAATATCAAGATGTATGAAACTTAACTCAATAAATTTCAAATTTCACAATATAACCCAATAGTCAGTGTTGGTCAGATAACCGATAGCATACTGTATCATGGACCTCCAGTTACCTGTATATCTGTATTATATCTATGGAACTATTACCCAGACTCTCTGCTCTTGGAAGATCGTGGTTGTGATGTAATAAAAGGTCATATTAATGAACTTTGGAAGAAAAATTGTGTCTGGTTTCCTGATGATGAAATTTGTTGAGGTATGCTAAGATAGACATTTTTCGCATCTTGGTAACAGATGCGAACACAGTTGAACAGAGTAGTCTGAACATCAATATACAAACTTACAGTCACATTCTATAAAACATTCCTTATTAATACCATCATTGATTTTGAGATGCAGTAATGGACTATGCTTGACACTGTTAAATAATGCATATGGATGTGAGGCACTGATGATGGTATTTACCATCAGCCCAAGTCAAAGCATTAATTTATGGTAATTGTGAATGGAAATGCATCCTTAATGCTTGTGGTGGCAGCAGGAGTAACATGTCCTTCGTATTGCATCTGCAGGGTCTTGGAGCAGCATAAACTGAGTAAGGAGCAGTGGGAGGAGAGGATTCAGGTCTGGCACGAGGAGCATAAGGGCATGCCAAGGTGTGTACTGTGTTGGCACGTGTACCCGGGACGTGTAACAGGGACCACAGCTTGCACTAGGGGTGTTTCTCAATATGCGCACTTGACCATACTTGTGTTCTCATGCACCTGTGTTACATCAGCTTCAATTGCTGAAGACCAGTTCCAAAACTCAAGAACAGAAGTACAGAGGACAGTAAAAATCCATGGATGCGGGTCTTGATCTGCCCCAAATGTGAAGGATGCATCAGTTGCATCCTCGCCAACGAGACCAATGCCATGACTCATTGTGCTCCAAAGTCATTCTTGGGAGGCAAGTTTAGCAAGAGCGGTCTGGCAAGGGCCACGAGTATGAGCTTTGCGTTCTTAATATTGAGATTCACCCTACAATTTTGTCCTGCGGCCATATCGTTAACTGTCTTCCTTATTTCCATGTACTGGTAAATTTTGACTTGAAGTCAATTAATGAAGAAGGACAGAAATGACAGGGGAGTGGGGTTGGGTTTCAGCATTGGTGGGGACCAAATCAGCCACAAACCTCCCTCCCTTAAACACACAAGGGATCTATACCCGTGGACTAGATTGGAGTATTAGAATTATTCCTGAAAAACAGCCGAGGTTGAAAGTATTTATTGTGGCAAATCAGAGTAAGATGTGCTGCGTTGCATGTTCTCCCACCGCTTGCACCAGGTCCCTCTCAAGCTCCAAGAACAGGCTGTTTAGGCGACAAGCTGTTTCCAAATTTTCCACAGGGCGTGGCTTTATGTGCGTGTGTGCCCTGCGACGGACTGGCATCCAGTTCAGGGTGTTCCCCTGCCCTGTGCCCTAGCTCACCACAACCCGGCATGGAAAACGGGCATGGAAAATGGATGGATGGAATTTTCAGTTAGAATATGGCAGACACAAAGTGGGCAGAAAGTGTGTTGACATCAAGGAGAGAATCTAAACTGGCTGTTGATTTTTAATGAGCCTTAATGTTGTTGGAATTTCAATTATGTATAAGTGGTCAGTGATCTGTAATATAATTTGAAATTTTGTTTTGGGTCAAATGAGTGATTCTCAGATTAAATTATGTATTGCAGAAAAAAATGAATATTCCCTCCCCTTCCGCTGTTAACTCTGCTGTAACAGAAACAGCAGTGCATATCTGCCTATTAAGACACATTAAATGCAAACAAAATAAAACCTTTCTAGGTCTGTTTTATGTATGCAATGCAAAGTATAGTTTGCATTAAACTACACTCATGGTGTGTCAAACAACCACTGCTTTGGTTGAACTGAACTGACTATAATTATGTAAATTATTGTGGCAAGAGGAGAAATTAAATACAGTGACAGGGAATTAACTAATAAGCTGTCTGCCAACAGAGAGGACTCCATGATGGAATACCTCAAGATTGCTCAGGATCTCGAGATGTACGGGGTCAATTATTTCAGCATCAAGAACAAGAAGGGATCGGAGCTGTGGCTGGGTGTGGATGCACTGGGACTCAACATCTATGAACAGAATGACAAGTACAGCCGCTCTTACATTTCCCTATCTGTCAACAGCTTGTAGGTCTTTTTCACTAGTTAAGTTCATGAAAATAAAACACTAAAGCAACTTATTCCTCAGATTTGAATCAGACAGATTCAAGCATGTACATCGATAAATTTTGTCAGTGATTTCCTGTTATAATATATTACACACTTTTCCCTAAACAGGATGACTCCCAAAATCGGATTCCCTTGGAGTGAGATTAGGAACATTTCCTTCAGCGACAAGAAATTTGTTATCAAACCAATTGACAAGAAAGCCCCGGTATGGCAAGTATAATTTCACAATGCACTCAACATAATATTTTTTTCTACTATAAAATTTTGTTTGAAAGGCCTTTTTTCCTGAGCTGTCTGGAATAAATTAAAACCGTATGTGGCTCAAATTTAATGACGGATACACTAACCCTCCCCTTCCTGTCAAAGCAAAAAAAAAAAAAAAAAACATGATGAATTGGGGAAAATAGTCATTAAAATGAAATTAATGACACATAATTCAAATTTGCTGTTTTATTTTACAAAATACTTTAATTATTGTTATGAAATTGCATCCTACTGGATACATGCTTGGAAGGTGAATGAATTAAATTGCATCATTTGTATTTTTTTTTAAAGTCCAACAAGGTCATTATAAAAAGTCTTTTGTTTTAAAAGTAGTATTATAAAAGTATCAAAACCGCACAAAATATAATTAATTATGAATTTAGCTAAAAATCAACAGCTATACATTGTATTAAATAGCAAGTGGATTTTTGTGGATGGAACCATGCTGTATGTTGTATACTTCGTATAAATATGCGCCCATGAGGTAAGGAAACCAAAGCCTCTTGCCACTTTAAGATTCCTTTATGTATTTTGAAAATTAAATATCCCATCCAGACCATTATGGCATTGTAATGTTCCTATTCATTGTTTATTCATTGTGTGTTTATTTTATATCCTCTCTGCGGTGTGTCGCAGGACTTTGTGTTCTACGCACCTCGCCTGCGCATCAACAAGCGCATCCTGGCCCTGTGCATGGGAAACCACGAGCTGTACATGCGACGCCGCAAGCCCGACACCATCGAGGTGCAGCAGATGAAGGCGCAGGCCCGTGAGGAAAAACACCACAAGCAGATGGAGAGGTGAGGTGCAGAGGAGCGATGGGTCAGGGATGCACAATGGCTTTGCGCTAAAGAGGTAAACATGCATAGCTCACTGCTGTCTTATCACAGTGATAAAAGCCTCTGTAAGTATGTTTCAGTGTAATCTTTAGGAAAAATGACTTAGACTTTTATCTAATATATTTCTTTCATTGCCTTGGTATTGTTTATTGAGCCGGTGTTGGGCATAACCTGTGGGAGGTATCTCAGCATCTTGGTTTTGGTATCTTGTCTTTGTCCGGGGCCCTCTTTATCACCATGAAAGGACACTGCTGGAGAATGAGAAGAAGAAGAGAGAGATCGCTGAGAAGGAGAAAGAGAAGATTGAGCGGGAGAAAGAGGAGCTGAGAGAGAGGCTGATTCAGATTGAAGAGCAAACCAGAAAAGCCCAAGAAGGTCAGATGTCACTATGAAGCTTGGATTTTAAGCCGCGGTTGTGCTTGCGAGGCCAAAGGAGCTGCCGTGGGTGTAGTTACCAGCCTTGATCACATAGCTGACATTACGGGTGACAACCCAAGTGGTTTTGCTAAAATCCACTGCGAATGTATCCAGGCGTTTAGCGGCTGTCCTCACGGCGCAGTCTTTAAGTTTGCAGCCTATGGGAATTTGTCTTGGATTGAATTTGGATCTGGTTGTCATGACGTGTTTGGATAGAGTAGCAACCTACATGGACGCAAGGTGCCTACAAGGGTGTGTTGAGGTAAGATGCTGTCTTGAGTGTTGAGCGAGCGATCAGGAGTCCGATCATACCGGGAAAACGGCTCGACCGTAACTGCGGTCACCCCGATCTTTCATTAGAAATGCTTGATTGCAAGTTGATCGAAAAGTAAGATAAAGTACTGTGAAAAAGTCTTAGGCAGCCAAAGAAAATGTCTGTTAAATGATCTTCATGTTGGTGTAAAACTGTGCTATTATGCCTGTCAGAGTGTGTTAGTCTTTTCAAATCTTCTGCTAAAATCACCCCAGTGTTTGCAGCTCCCATCCAGCACACCCATGTAGATATTGACTCGACCTCTCGCACATCTCATATAGCTTTTTTTCTAAAACTAATTAAATTAACGAATTGAAGTGAGCTGGAGGTGAAATTTAATAAATACATGGAATGGCTGAGGTGCCCCAGAGGAGAGGTTTGGGAAATTAAGCGGCGTTCATCTAGCCATCCAACTAAATATCAGTAACATTTTGGAGAACAGAAGAAATTCTTGCTAGTTTTTTGTTTTAATTTAATTTAATTTAATTTAATTTAATGACACTTTGGTAACACTTTACTTAAAGTCTGTATGCATAACGCATTATAGATACCTTCATAATGCATTATAATGCATTC
>JAODLC010000002.1:846860-885637 GCA_026781145.1 Hippopotamyrus pictus
ACTTTATGAATGCATTATAATGCATTATGAAGGTATCTATAATGCGTTATGCATACAGACTTTAAGTAAAGTCTTACTGAAGTGCTTTATGAATCTAACATGTACTATAGATACCTTCATAACGCAGTATAAAACTTCCTAAATCCTAATACTAACCACTATAATGCATTATGGAGGTATATACAGTGGATTATAGATGACAACTTCAAGTAAAGCTTACCATAATGACTACATCGCTGTATTCAGGTGTTCAATGTCCTGGAATTCAAATGGCTGTAATCAGTACTTATGATGCCAAAAACAGACCTGTTTGAAATGTCCCCTTTCTCTCAAGAATCCTTGAGAAAATTGCTGCTCTCCAACTGCAAAGGTACCTGGACACCAACAGTATACTACTATACAATAAATATACAATATAAGTTTCAGTGAGGCTTCTGCCAAAATCACAGCACTGAAACAACTTTAACCAGAGTTATAAATCTTGCGTAACTCTTTTCTGATGCAGGAAATGAAACAGTACCCATGCTCTAACATCTTAAGATATTAATAATACCTTGTCAATGTTACCAAGCATTGCTTAAATTGTACATCCAATTCCACTAAATACGTTGGAGAATTCCATTTAAAATTAAGAGCGTTTTCAATTTAAGTATTTTCCATTCTTTTCGTTGGCTGTGAATAGATGACTATTTGTTCTTCTCAATTTCATGCAAATCCCAGTAAGGATGAAACCTCAGAGCTCTGTCCAGGGTCAATAGCACCAGGGAAATTTACAATTAGAGACCAGAGGAGTAGGAGTGGAGGAAAGGTTCCGTCGTCTAATTGAGAATTTACGATGCAGAAATGAGCGCGATGCAGCAGTGGACTCTGGGTAATGTGCTGCGGGTTCGATCTCTGTCTCTCTGTATGTGGCGTTCACATGCTCTCACTTCGTTTGTGAATGTTTCTTCTGGGTTATCAGGTCTCTTCCCGGAACCCTGAAGTGTTTGTGTTTTATGGTAGACTGTCTCCCTGTCCAGGGCATATGCTAGGACTTCCTGGCATAGCCTTGCGTAGGCTTACTGTGGTGGTTATGGGAAAACATATCGATTGCTATCTAAAACATTGGACACTTTTAAGGAGAAGAGATGATCAAGTGACTGGTGCTGACACCTGAATAGATTTTCCTGAACTTTCTATATGATTCTAATAGAAATTACAGAAGTGTTTCCCAAAGATATGGGGGGGGATTATTTGGGGTAAAAATGCCTATAATACCATTATGTATGAAAAAAGATGTTCTCTGATTTCTTCGTCAGCATCCATTTTATCTATGTCAATTGCTTGTTGTTTGCATTAAAAAAAAATGCTTTTTCAAGTATGTTGCTGCTGCTGTGGCTGGTTGGCAGCCCATCCTGGGTTGTTCCCTGCCCAGAGGTGGACATTTCAGGTCCAGAAAGTACGAATCCAGTCCAGGATTTTGTTTCAACCAACCAGCTGAGCACTCTGTGACTGTGACTCTTTATGCTCAACTGGTTGGTTGAAACTAAATCACGGTCTGGATTTGTACTTTCTGGACCTGAAATTTCCACCTCTGTCCCTGCCTACCTTCTGGGACCCTGCATAGGACATGTGGGTTTACAAAAAGGATGGATGGACAGATGGATGGATGGATGCTTAAAAGTAGTTAATTACAATGCTGTGTTCCTAGCTTTATGACATTAAGGTCTTCACAGTTCATGGGCCACATTTACTGAAAGCGGTATATTAGAATGTGAATAGTTTTTATATGTGATGCACCCATTAATCAAAGTATTTTTAATAAGAACACTGAAGGACAGTAAAACAAACATACATACTAAGGCGAGCAGCATTTGATGGGGAAGGCAATTAAGAGTACTGCGGGAATTGCACATAAATACTAGGAAGCCACGTGACCTCTGCACGCGCAGTGCCTCCCTCTGGTGGGGAGGCCACAGTGCGGCAAGGTGATAAAAATTCCAACAAAAGCAGTGATGTAGGTTTGGCACTGAGCATACTGAGCATTGGGTGTAGTGCCTGCAGACAGTTTTAAATTTATACTCGTTTGGCTTGGGGTTAATGGCTCAGTTTACAGAAAATCAGTCTCTGTCTCCCAGGCCACTGAGCTAGCCGAGCTGACCTCTAAGATCTCGCTTCTGGAGGATGCCAAACGAAAGAAGGATGAAGAGGCCAAGGATTGGCAGATGAAGGTGAGAAGCAAACGGTATCATTTTAGTAGGATGGTGTGACACCTGCCATTCAGCCTCCCAAGGTGAACGAATCAGCTTACCTTTTGTTTTACGTTTCGCCAAATTTGTCAAAATGGTTTTGAAATTGAATGGTTATAGGATACTTCTAGCAAACAGAATGCCAATTATCTGGTCGGTTTGCTTTATGGCAAAGGCATAAAATATATTTATGGTCCTGCTAGTCCATCTTCCACTCTAATCCAAGTTCATGATGTTCTAATGGGGGATCAATATGACTTCCTCCCTTCCTTCCTGAATAATAAAGTGGGCAAAATGGAAGATTTTTCTATGATTTTATGAACAGTATTTTGGCAGTTGGAGGAGGACGATGTTCGGTGCTAGATCTGAGCTGACGTTTCAGGAATCTAACTCTAGATGCACACTGCTTCCCGCTGCTAACCCATCTCCAGCTGTAAATCCAAGTTTACGATATCGCTACAAATGGGAGATGAACGCCTGATTTACTACTGCATAATAATAAAATTTTGCTCCCCTGAAAGGAGATTTTGTGCTCAGTTCTTTATAATGTATTAAACAAAATGAAATATGGCTGTTCCAACATATTAGAGTAGTCAATGCATAAATTTAAATTGCTGGTACTTACAAATATTTATATTTTTAGTCATATACTGACCTGGACTTTATCACAATATATTAGAGGTTCGATAAAGGACTGTACTTAAACAAATATATTGGTTTTGGCAGGCGTCGATGGTGCAGGAGGACCTGGAGAAGACCAAGGAGGCACTGAAGAGCAGGATCGTGTCTTTCAATGCGGAGAACGAACACGACGAAAATGACGAGAGCAGCGCCGAGGCGAGCGCGGAGCTGACGTCGGCCGCGACATGCCGGGACCGCAGCGAGGAGGAGCGCATGACGGAGGCTGAGAAGAACCAGCGTGTGCAGAGGCACCTGCTGGTGAGTTGCGTCCGCCCGGGCAGCGACTGCAAGGACAGCAGGACCTCAGTGGAAATCCCATGGCATGAGTCCGTTTGCGTACATCGACATTGCTACTAAATATAGCCAGACATGCCCTGGAAAGTTTGAACTCGAAAACACAATGTCTCTTACTGTTTAATTATTATAGAGACCCCCTGTGAATATCTGAAATAAAATTAAACAAAAGGGACAAAAATAAAGATCAAGCAGTACCATTCAGAGCTACTATAACGTCATGGGGTCATTGCATGTAAATTGGCAGATTTTTTTTACACACTGAGGGAAGAAGAAAGACTGCTAGCCAAATATAAATAAGGGATCAGAAACCATTTTTTAAATGTACTCTTAATTGAGACCTCTGTCAGATTAACTAACACAATTGTATGATTTTCCCTAAAATCTTGGGTTTGGTCTGTTAAGAGTAGATTACAGTGTTGCTAATTCTCCATTTTCACTCCTGCTAAGCACTGCACTAGTTAACACTGGAATGCTAATTTATGCAGCTTTTCCCAGATACAGTTACACAAAAAATACGCCGTTGGCTCAAGGGCTGAGCTGCCAACTACAGGGTAAAGGCATCCAGTTACCTAAAATAACTGCAGCGTGCAATGCTGGAGGGTTCTCTGCAGGAAGCGTAATCCTGAATGGCCCTAATTCTTGTATTATTCCAGTACACAAGAATGTCCACCAAGCATTTTAAAAATCTTTAGCTTTTGCCACAGGACAAAGTCTGCACGTCCTAAAAATACAATGATAATGGCACAGGTGGAAATGTATCCATGAGGCAATTATTAAATGCACTTGATTGTATTTTTTAAATACCTTCACTGATGTGCTCCTTGATTGCTAAGGGTTTTGCTGTTTTCTCTAAATACATTAACAAAGTATGTAATTACATTCAAATCTCATAACCAAATATGCCATCCCATAATGAGTAAGCGTGTAATGACTTGAGAATACCTATCTGTGGGAGTGCTGATCCTGCTTGCCAAGTAGGGAGGACGCTGAGTAAAGCACCCCAAAATGATTTATTTTACTACAGTGATTTTGTTGCGTGCGATCTGGGTGAATGACTTTTCCATTATCTGTTTCATGTCAGGCCCTGAGCTCAGAGCTGGCCAACGCGCGGGACGAGACCAAGAAGACTGTAAACGACATCATCCACGCCGAGAACGTGCGGGCGGGGCGGGACAAATACAAAACCCTACGGCAGATTCGTCAAGGCAACACCAAGCAGCGCATCGATGAGTTTGAGTCCATGTGAGGCGCGTCCGCCGTGGGACTCGCAGCCTGTTGCTGTGCCTGCTTCTCTACGAGGGCCAGACGCCCGACGGCAAACTTCCACAATACTGCCCTACGAAGGCAGAACACAGTAACTGCATATTTTATCAAAATTGATTTTTGACCAAAATCTTTTTATCTTTTGACAAAATATCTTGGTTCCACAATGCTTGGATTTGAAGGAAGTAGGGTGTAAAAATGACAGTAGCCACAAATATATATACACACAGTTTCTCAGATTCAGTGTCAGCGTAATTACTGTGTTTTACCTTTATAGGCCAGAATAATCACCCTGTAATCAAACTTTGGTATATTCTTCTTATCCTGTTTGTGGTCCTTTTAGCTGAGTCCAGTCAAATGTATTTTCAGGGTAGCCTTATAACATAGCATATCAAAATCGGTGCTGTCAAAAATAAGAGTGGAACACTTATTGCAAATTAGCAAATTAATCATTCATGCAAATGCTTTATCGGTCTGGCTTTGCTGTTAGGACAAACAACGTACCTGAATTTAAAAAATTCACATTCTAGACCAGTATTCAGTAATGTTTTAGTTTTGTACGGAGTCAGGGTATCAAGTCTGTTGAATGGTAACTGATATTTGACTAATGCTGTAAACATGATGATGAACTTTCCACATACCATACTTGGATAAAACAGAGTGATTCATATTTCCTTTGTACTCTGTCTGTATTTTATTTTGAAGTTAATTTATTATTTTTCTACAATAAACAATGCAAAAATGCATTAGTTCGAACTGTTGGATGGACTGACTCTTCCCTGTTTATCCTCATGTTTAACACTTTTGTTGTACTGCTGTCTTATTGGCAAACACGATGTAGACCAACTGGTTTCTGTAATGTCGGTTAAATGTGCGTTGGGCTATAAAATTGTTGTGTATTGGAACTGCTGGTTTTTATGTGAGTAATTGCAGGACCAGACTTAGAGAAGATTGTTCTATTCCATTGTCTGGAATCTTGTTGTGTATGTTTTAAAGGTTTTGTTTTTTAACCCATTAAATAATATTTAATCTGGTAAGTGCTACACAATATTTCAAATTTAAAATATAAAACATAAAATATTTTCCTTTGAGCAATGTTGTCTTATGTCACTATCACATTATCTGTCTTTTTGAAGTTTCATACATTTTTATGTAGTTTTAAAGAAAAAAAAATCTTTTGCAACTTTATTGTCAAGAGTTAGTATTTAAGTGGAAAAAAATAGGCCAGCATTGGTATTTTCTACTTTGTTGATCTATCCATTGTAAAGCAGTAAATACAAAGCAGATGTGTTTGTATTGTATGCACTATTTTTGAAGTATTGTGTAGCATGAATTTTATTCTTGGTAAAGACAGTTTGTTTTTTTGCATTTTATGCAGTTTTTACTTTGACTAAACATGATGAAAGACGTGCTTCTGATTTAATTAAATCTAAAAGCTGGAAGATAGATTTTATATTATAATTGATTTAATTATATTAAACGAAAGCTAGGTTTTGGTTTTTCAAAGCTGTCATTAAATAAAAGAATCAGATACCTATGTGCAAAGTATTTCCTGTATATCATAAAATGCTGCACCTCATAATAAAATTAAATAAACATGTACGTTACCTTCCACAACGTCGTGTACTGACTGTAATTCTTTCTGAGGCCACAAGAGGCCAATATTTGACCAAAAGTGATGCGTAATGGTAGTACCATAACAGACTGTTTTGGGTGTTCAAAATATCTCTATTTCCTTTACAAAAAAAGAAAGAAAAATCATGATTTAATTGTTTTAAGCGGTATTATGTAAAATGTTTCAAATATTTAAATTTAAATGCTCAAAACTGATATATATGATAAAAAAATTGATAAAAAATATAAATATATATGTTTAATTAGCATAATTATTTTGACAGTTTTTCAAAAATGGGAATTGTAGGGTTAATCAACTTCACAAAAGGGCCTACTTTGAGTCCATGAGTACATTGAGAACATCTCTTAAGCAATATCGTTACGTGCACACATTTCTCACGTAATGATCACTGGAGGATGTAGCTATTAAGTTCCCCGATCGGTAAGAAATACCCTTGTACAGTGAATGCTAATGAAATAAAATGCACTGCATTGACTGTAAAAGACATTCTTCCTTTTTGAAGCAGTTGTCACAAGTAGTGGGGTCACCTCCCAGAACGAAGACGGCCTCCAGCTGCCTTTCTAGGCGTCTTGGTGTTCGCATGTCCTGTGTCTGCGTAAATCTCCCCCAGCACAGTTTCCCCCCCCCCGCCCCAGGGTTGACTCCAGTCGCACTTCTGCCTGTGTGATGTTTGCCTGCTCCCTTTCTGTGTTTGTACTGCCTTTCCCTGGCACCAGTGTTCCCGCGAGGTGAAAGGCATGCTTTTGAAGTGAATCGTTGACACTGAATTGAGACACCCTGAAATGGACAACTATCATAAGGGGTTTTGTTTACACTTAAAAAGTATTTGCTTAAAAGGTATTCACATGCTGCAACGCTTATAAATTCTGATTGGTCTCCAACCGGGTTTCCATTATATGACTGTGGATTGAATTTTCCCCTGCTGTTCACCATTTATAGGGAAAACAGCAAATATCTGTAAAAACACCATTCCTGGTTCACCAGTTTACAACACAACACTACGGAATGATTAAATCTGAGGCTGTTTCTTATGGAAGCAAAATGCTTTTAAACTGGCTGATTGTTACAATGCTCATTTAATCAAATATTTGACCATTACTGTTTTGATGACAGTGGCTGTTATTGAAGAAGTCATTTATCATTTATAATTAAATTTTCAGGATGTGTAACACAATCCCTCGAGAAAGCTACTAAATCCAAAACATATGCACAATAATCACAACCCTATAACCTTATTATATTTACAATGAGACCAGCCAACACACTGCTACTAGCTATCATTATTCTGGTCAAAAAACAAGTTAGTTTCACACTCGGCTCCTGTTCACGGAGTCAAATTATGTGTGTGCCAGCCGCCAGCGCTCGCAGGTTCAGAAATTTGCATCTGCTGACTAATTTTCTGTTGCCGTGTCAGTACCTTGTTATCTGTTGAATCAATTAAGTCAGAGCGATTCAATCCCTCAAGACGGAAGTCATAATGTGCTCCATGGACTGAGCTGTGAAGTGCAGGCCAGCCAATCACGTGGAGTGGGATTTGGCCAGGAGCTTCTGTCCGAAGCGGACACCCGAAGTATAGTGCTTCTGCTCCCCTATGGCTTCCACCGACCTGAGGAGGCTGCCAGTGTGGTATATCCCCTCCCTCATTCAGCGCATGCACCCATTAACCACTGCAGGCATGAACTGATGAATCCGGCTAAAATCTTTTTTGCAGAAAGCAAAAATAAATAATTAATTAAATAAACAAACAAACAAACAAACAAATAAATAAATAAATAAATAAAAATACACGTGACCTTGAGTTCGATGAGCGTGGAACCCAGTCTTCATCAGCATGGCTTGGACTATTCAGACATAAACATGGAGAGCTTGTAACTCACGTCAGCGTGGCTTTATAGAATGGCTGAGATTCGATGTGCCTGAACTTTGGCCTCATGGCATACCTTGGTATGGAAGCACCAGTCTAACCTATATATATATGAAAAAGAAAACTATACCAAAGAATGCAAATTCCCAGCCAAAAAGTAATAAGCTGGGTTGCTGTGCTTGTTTAATTAACATCTTAGCTAGAACAAAAAACACCAGCAGCTTTATTTATTGTTGACGATCAAGCGTGTAACCCATTTCCCAAAAATCCTACGGTTCGTTCTTTGTTTTTAATGATTATTTCAGTTGTCCTTATCTCATTTTGTGTTTTGGATTCAATGTTCTTATTCATTCGAGGAAAAAGGAAGCATGCGACGTCCAAATGAATATCACACGACTGCAATACAACCACAATCCATGTGATATTTTATATTTTATATATATATATATATATATATATATACACACACACACACTTGAAAACTTGCAGCTTTATAACTATTAACTTCTTATAATAACAGATGCCTTGAAAATATATAATTTAATCTCATGCAAAGTTTAAGCTGCTTTCACAGAGGAAAGACCAGTCTATCATTGGCGGAATCATCACTAGGTTTTTAAACTGCAGGTTCAGTTTTACATAATTTTGTTCACTGCCCCAACATGTCTATTAATTGCATCACTTTCAGAACATGAATCATTTCACCATGACTTCAGATATCAAGCACTCGCGTGAAATTTTAGTTTCAGCCTGCTTTGATGACCTCCTTTAATGACCTTCAAGGGTGCTGATTCCCCAGAGAAGATCAAGGAGTAGCAAGTGTTAATAAAACGTGATATCACCTTTGGAGTCTGTAACGTGACACCACACTATGATGGAGCGCTACAGCGAGAGCCAAAAAAAACACTGAACAAATGTGTGAAAACTGCAACACTTAAAATCTATGAGAATAAACATGACTCTTACGGCAATAAAGTATATGTGATTCCTGGTGCTAAAAATTTAAGGCGTAAGGTAAATCCTTTATCCTGGTTTCAACATTAATAGTTTTGTATATTAGAATGAGCTGAAACAGATTCTTAAAAGCTGCCAGAAGAAGGTCATTGGCCTTTCGTCAGTCCTAAATATTTCAAAGACTTTTCCTATTGGACTGGGCACTTTGAAGGCCATGAGTATCTGACGAACACAGACAGACAGACACTAAAATACTTCAGATAAGAATGGGACATAAACATTTACCACCTGCAGCCAAAGATAAAATTACCCCGATAAGTAGTGTATTTTTACATGTTTCACATATTTGTTGTCCGGTTGTCCGGTCTAGACATAACTTGCACTTTTTGGGTTTGTCCGTAATAGAATAATAATATCTGAGCTAAGGTTTCATCAGACACACAATCTCTCATCACACTATAAGTAAAAGTGTGGGGTATGATATATGATATAAGCACCATGTATCACGTCACAACATTTAAGCTTTATGTTTAATTTATCTGAATTTCATGTTGTGAGAAGATCCTTTCCTGTGTTTTCCTAACTGACTGTGCAATTTCCCAAGGCTTGGAGAATCAGGAATTGTACCAAATGTTCTGTGCAAGCCTCTTTCTTTACAGTATTCACATCTACGTCCATTCATATTACCAGGCTGATGAATTATTCAGTCATTAACATTTATGGTAACCTTGTAAGGTGCCTGCATTACAGTTTACAAAATAACAATCACGGTCAGTCAGAAATACTCCCAGAAAACCAAAATGCAACTTTGTTTGAACACATTTCAAATGTGGACATCAAACCAAATGATCAACAACAACGGCAGCAACAATAATAATATATTCTTCAAGGCTTAAGCCGCAATGATGCAGCTCAAAGTGCTTCAAACTATCATTAAATGTCTGCAGTGTACATAGGAATGAAGCACAATGCAGATTCAACATTTGACAAGATAAAAGCATCCTAGATAAAACCAAAAATGAAACCATTCATATCAAAATAAAATCTGAAATGCCGAATATGAATACTTTTTCAAAACGAGAATAAAATGTATAAGTTTTCTAATAATATATTCCAAAACTTTAGCTGCATAATAACATACTGCTGTCTCTCTGCTAGTCTAATAGGAGGATATAAAGCCAGAGCAAGTATGACGTGGCTTTGAACAGATTAACTTAAATCTCAGCTGTTACTCTGTTATAAACTTAAAATTATTAAAAGTACCTTAAAATCTCTTATGATTTGTTCCAGCACATTATACAAAAGGTGACTCCACATGGACAATATAGGACTTTGCCTTGTGTTCACTGGCATTTTTGTAAGCCAACCTAACTGTCGGAAGGTGAATTGCAATGAAAAAAAGCATACTGTAGCTACCATTGATAAATGCATGGGTTAATATTTCAGCATCAGGTTGTGAGAGAAGCCGTCTCACTTCTGCTGTTTTACATAAGTGAAATTAAGTTGTTTTTTGTTTTATAAGATTTATGAGCTTGGAAGCTTAGATCCCACACAAAAGCCTCCCTTGTACCCGATGGGTATTTGGGGTTCTTTTGAAGAATTGTGCAAAACAGTCTGTGTCTCCAAAAATGTATAAGTCTTCTTTTTCACAAACGATCCATCATAAAAACAGCATAAAGAGTTATTGACTTCATTCGTGCTCTTCACAGAATCACCAGACATTTTACTTTACGTAATCATGCGGAATAAAATGGCAAACGGTAAAAACAGGAAAGATTTACTAACTGTTTCCGTAAATCAAAACCATAAAAAATCCATCAATATTACAGCCTCCTTTGTATAAATGCATGCTTCTATACACCACCTGTCTGGATAAGATGGTATATGCATAACATAGTCATCTTTCATGCGTGAGAGAGGTCAGTTGTTTTAATTAGCATTTTTTCACTATCCTTCAGTGCTAAGTACATAATTCATGAAGTACATAAGACTGGCATGAAAAAAAATGCCCTGCTTAATTTACAATTCTTAATACGATTCACATTTTTTATATTTGAACAGATAATAACTTACATTTTGGAGAGATCTAAGTGCACAATCAGGAATTTTAATTTAGAAAAAAAATCCTAGGCATATTTTGCTAATAGTTGTTAATGTGAGATAAATACAGTATACTAAAAAATAAATAGAATTGATGGAATTTTGTAGCTGTTATGCTTTTATATATGCAGACATGTTTATAAAATGGAAAGGGATTTATCTGTGATTTTGACACTATTGCCAAGTGTAGGCTGAACCAAACATGTTTTCCTATAGTAAGGAGTAAAAGTGGATTCTACACTGAAGGACGTTACAGTGTACTGCTCATAAACATTACGTGTTTAGTGCCAGAAAGTGCTCTCTCGATCAAAGCAGCGTGGCCGTCAGTCATCCTAAAGGCTCTCACCGTGTTCCACACCCAGACGGACCGTTAACCGTCAGTTTTTCAAACTTCCTCCTAAGCAATAAAGTAGCCTACGACAATTTTGTGCCACTACTTCAGACCATTTTGCTTTTACCTAGCCTATATGAAATATCTCTGAAATAATATTTGACTTGTGGGCTTCAGAAATTACATCTGGCGGTCCATTGACTGTAATACATACATATGTATGCACAAGCAAATAGACGTGTACCATAACAGCATGCTATATTTAGACACCACGCCACTCATTTTTCAAGCAGATTGGCTAAGTAAAATTAGTACATTAATATTAGTCAAATTGTTTACTTTTGAATATAGACGCAAACTATTTACCTGCCCGATGTCTTAATTGATTATGTGAAAATTAAGATATTAAGTTCACAGAATTTTAATATGAGTTTTTTTTACTTGCAACACAAACACTGGAAATAGTATCTCCTGGCTTACAGAGATACTAATGCCTTGGTCTGTCACTATGTTAGCCTTATTTTGGGGGGAGGGTTGCCATGGGTTTCCTCATAAATCAAGGCCAAGTGCATGGTTCAGTTATTTCTAGTAAATAATAAGGGAGGGGTGGGTGGAGAAGAGGGGAGGTGGCCGGGGAGAGCTTCAGGACAGAAGTGCGGAAACCGAACGTTTCGATTTGACTGACGAGTGATATTATTCATATCCTCAAAGTTACGCTGAGAAAACAGCCCAATGGCACTTTGCAGTCCCAGCTGAAAACATTTCCCTTAGCCCCTAATATAAGAACATAAGTAATTTACAAACGAGAGGAGGCCATTCGGCCCGTATATCCTCTCTGCTGGTCTCCCACCGGTGTAGTCGTAAGTGAAGCAGATACGGTGGACCGTACAGCTTCACAGAGATTACTCCCTCCGTCGTCTGCTTTACTGCTGCACGTTAAACGCATCTCCCGGACTATATGGCGTTTCAGATGAGTGCTGCACGTCTCATGTATTTCCACCATCAAAGCAGTACTTTTTAATTAATAAAATTACCATTTTTATGTGGACCGCAGCCAGATGAGAGCAGTTTCACATGGTGCCCAGCGAGCTTTTTGATATCACCCAAATGGTATTTTTCTTTTCTTTCCATGACACGATGAATTCATGGGAAACTGACCATTAGAATCCAGAATGAGGCCGGGGGGGCTGCACTTCATGTTTAATAGTTTTATTGGAGTGTTGTTTTAAAAACCTGAACTTTTATTTTATAGGAGAAAATCAATAAACAAATCCACTGATGTAGCAGTAGATATGAAAACATCTGCAAAGTGTATAAATTATTATCTGCATTTATTTCCATCTCTCCATAACTTCCGTGATTTTATTGAAAATAAAGGACTTTGATTCATTTCCTGTAGACACATGGGAAAATAACTGGCCATAAATTATTTCAGGTTAATACGGTTGATTTTTTAATTGCTTTCTTAAATTTCAATAACTTCTTGTCCAACGTATACCTTATGTCTGAGTAATGCTTACTTATATCGTATACCAAGCTTACGTACAATGTTGCAATACAGATTCAGCCCTTTGCAAATGATTATCTGTCCTGTGCAGCACTCGCCAAAGGTTCAAGGTCTGAGGGGAGGAGTAGTCATATGATTTTTATTTTTTTTAGTAGCACTGCAAAGCCATTAGTTATAATCACCAAGAAGATGAGGTGTTGCTGTGAATTTGGGAAGATTCAGCTTTCTGCTAAACAGGATGACCACAAAAATCTCACTAAATGTCACAGCAAAGGTTCGTTTCTTGATCCTGCAGCCCCTGCAAAAAAACTTGATGCTTTTGGACATTATGAAGAAATGTATGCATATGCAAACTGCATATTTATATTCTATTAATTTATTTTTGGTCCCATATAACCAATTCGGAATAGAGCTGAGACAACATTAAATTACTTTACCTTATTTTTTGTACAGTAAAATACTTCAAGGGACCTGGCAAAACAGTCCGTTATATCCAAAGTCCGTTATATCCAGACTTGCTGTATGCCCAGAACACAACTCCAGGACAGCATTTACTCATGCCACACCCCAGCAGACACACGTATGGTATAGATTATTATATTGTACATGTAGTAATCCAACTTTACCTGACCAGATGCATGACTACTAATAATCCCGACTACGTACGTATTTGCGCTGGATATCGCCGGTACGCCACACGCCTTGTAGGCGGAGCCTGCATGTCAGTTATAGCTGAACAAAACTACAGCTAAAAGCAGCCCTGAGGACCAGATTGTTTGTCCGTTATAAGCGAAATTCCGTTACATGCCTATATCCGATGCTTTTTCTGCATGTTCTTAAAGGCGCACGGCCGGGACCAGCGGACCTCGTCCGTTATAGACGGCATTCCGTTATAAACGAGTCCACAACGGGATTTCACTGTATTATTATGCAATTCCATACAGACTCTGTTTCATATGGTTGCACAGTTTGTCAGTGGCTACCACTACTGCCTCACACCTCCATGGTTAGGGATTCAGCACAGAGCCATAGCTCTGTCTGTCTGTGTGTGTGTGTGATCTGCAATGGACTGACATCTTGTCTAGGGGGGTCTCCTACCTCGTGCTCTCTACCTTTTGGGATAGGTTCCAAACTCACCACAACCCTGAATAAACAACCATGGAGCACGATGGATCTGTTCCACGTCAATAAGCTTGCATGACAAATAGAAGGTTTGAGGGGTTGTATTGCTGTTACCAATACAGTTTGATTCGATATTGCCCTAATCACACATACTACCTATTTACTAACCTCAGCGTTCATTAAAGAGAGCTCAACCAATCAGCCTGCTTTATAAACTGTCTGTAGCGTTTAGGTATGAAATCTTTTCTTTGGCGTGAATATGTTCCACACCTGCTCCAGGTTGGAGGCATCACATTTATACAAAAAATTCAAATGCTGTTTTATTTCTTAGAAAAGATACATTTAATGTAGGTTTGCAACTGTAGTCTCATTTGAGTGATACTCTCATTCATTCATCACTTCAATTCAGATCAGTTTTTATACAAGAAACTGCCACAATAAAGGAAAGAATCAATATATAAAGAGAAGAATGTATATATACCCAGCAGGAGCTTCCATACAAATGCACTTCCAGCCTATTCCTGTCCATTTAGCATCAGCACACTTAGGGTCATGCGGAGAGAGAAGGCTGGGGCGGCTGAGTTGCCCATTATTCTGGTTACCATGGTTAGAGGAGATCTTGGGGACTTTAAGAGAGCAGGGTGAGTTTGGGGCCACATTTGGCAGGTGTTTTCGGTGATGAAAACTGCACAACCTGTACTGCGGTACGGAGAACAGTGGCTGGGACTCTGACATGAAAGACACACTATTGACAAAAATTCGCACACTACTTGACCTTGATATCTATTGGTTCAGGATGCGGGGGGGGGGGCGGGGGGGGGGCAAGCAATGGTGAATTGGAGAGATTGGAGGGGTTTTTTGCCTGTTAAGCACAGAACTGCTGTAATTCTTGCCCCGAGAACATTTTGCCCCGGTACGAATACCCAGCTGGTTCTCATTTAAAGGACTGATTAAGTGCAGTTAGGAACAGGATCACCTGAAACGAAAATGCTGCAAGACGAGGGAAGCTCCCCAAACGACTGGTTGCTGCTAACTGTGGGGAACAGCGTTGGCTTCGTTCGAATTCTCGCTCTGTTTTGGTCCTGTTATTCCCTTCCAAGGATGTAGTCTCTTATGTAAATGATGTTGGACACAATCCTTAGTTTTATTTATTTATTTTTTGCCAGTTGCGGCTATTCTGCTTGGAATAGAGCGACACAGAACGCCTACGTAAGAATACCTCTAGGATTTTATATGTTAAGAAATAACAGCAGCTAAGCCCTAGGCACACAGGTGACCAGCTGTCCGATATTTCTAAGACGTATACGAATTCTACCAAGAGTATGTTTTTGTTTTCAGTCCTGCGGTATGTTCTGTGTAGGCTGACCTGCCAACATTCTACTAAACTTTATGTGCCAAATGTGAACAAGATTACATGCTGTTATTACTTTGCTAGTTATTAAACGTTTTGAGGGTTGGACTGATTTGTTCTCTTCATATTTTTGTGGCTATTTCGGCATTCTAAGCCCTCTAGATATGTCTGTCTCCAGTTCACCACTAGAACCAACAATAACCAGACTGCAGAGATTTCATAGAAAATGGTCACTAATTAAGTGAGTCCTCTGTATTACACTGCTGATGAGCATAGACAGCTCCTCACTGGAGTCCATATAGTTATGATTGGTACAGTTCCTAAAATTCATAACTTTGTGGTTTCTCTGAAATTCCTCCCAGGGACTGTGGTCTCTGACATTTAATCTCAATTAGATTCCTTTCCGAACAATGAAGTCTCAAATTTTATTGTCCATGATGGATTAATGATATACAGTCACAACAATACAAATTATTATAGTGAAGCTTCTTATTAATGCATTAAAAGAAAAAAGAAAAAAAGAGTTTAAGAAGATGTCACAACCTAATTGTGTCTGTTCGCTTACCCATGCTGTTTAGGGGATGCGATTTAAATTGGCCTGGACTCCCCAAAAATGCTGGTGACATGCTTTTCATGTATTCAGTTGCATAGCCTTTAGGAATGGTTCTTTTTTATATAGGGGACAGTCTTCATCCCTAACCGTGGGTGACAATCACAAAACACGGGGGGAATCTTAGCCTATGCGATTATTCTGTTGACCACAGCCCTAAACTGCAGACTGAAAAATCAGAATAATCCATTCATCTATGCATCTTGCAACTGCTTATCCTAGAAAGGGTTATCAGTCCATTGTAGGATAATCTGCATAATTGTACACTTTAAATGTAACAATCATAATGATTAACTCTGTACAATTCAGTAGTCAGGCAGGTACTGGATGAAACAGCCCTATTGGAAACCAAAGTAATCGAAACTGCCAGACAGTCACTGTGCTTTAATTGTCACATAGTCTATTATGCTGGCACATAAACTGAGAATAGGTAAGCAGTAGATCTTTCCATCTACACAGATGGGGAGCCCTGCCTTACCTGTCTATACCTATTACATACAAGGAAAAAATGTAAAAGAAGTGCCTTTTATAGGGTTTTTTAAGTAGCACAATTTTATGTGTGTCAGCGCTCTCCTTGCAAGTGTCACATGCTTTGCATTGGTGTGCAACTCAGAGCAAAAGCTATTTTTATAACCAGTGGTTGAGCTCAAGTAACCTATGTCGATCCTGGATATTCTGTTTTGTGAGCATCTCACGCGTGACTTGACATGTCATGTGCTGCCGTAGGCAAATGGGCGTTTACCATAAACAAGCAGCTGACGCAGTAGGTGTAATATGTTTGCCATTTCTCACTGTCTGCCTTTTGATGCAGCCCAAACTGCCAGAGAGAAGCTTTAGCCTGTTAAGTTACGGCCAATCAACAGTTTCCTTCATGTAAATGCCGCATCTGCCAGGCCGTGCCTAAATTTTCAGAGATAGAGTGACTGGTATTTTACAGATCAAATGCCTTATGCCACGGCAGCTCATTCCTGCTCCTGTAGACATTCCACCCAGCAGAGCTTAGCACTAATACTGAAATGCTACAGAATGGCCTGATTATTTGTATCAGGCTAAATTCGGGCTGTGCCTGAGCTCTGCAGGGTGATAGATGAGCATGAATTAGTATCCCTGTCCTTTTGTGCATATTTAGGTTTGCTATGTGCTCTGAGTACACATATCTGAATGTTCAGATCCCAAAGGCTAAAAGCGGGTGGAGAGTGGCTCAGCGAGTTTGGATGGTGCTCCTCTGAGTGGAAGGTCAAATCCCTGTGCTAGCTGGGTAATTTAACTGCTGACCCTCTGAACAAGGCCCATAACCCACAATTGCATGGGGGACTGTCTGACCCAGCATTCTGATTTGTACTTAGCTGTGGATATCAACATCTGCTAAATAAGTAAAATCTAAAATACCCTTGAGCAACGTCTTACAGTTTAAGCTTATATATGTTAAACTGTGAGTTACAGAATTTTGCTTGGGGAAAAAAAACCCTGCTAATCAATTAAAGTATATGAATAAATATAATTGTGAAGTCGTTAAAAACATGGAGGTATCTGAGAAAGTTGCCGTCATGGGCACTGCTGTCTGCCAGCAAAACGTAGCAGCATTAATTTAACACGGAGAGCATTTGTCTGAAAACTGAAAATTGCAATTTGGCTGAGCATTCATCTGCCTTCCACGGGCACGCTCATCACGCTCCTAGCTAGGAGACACACTGCTTTTGACACCTGTGGCACTCATCACATCAAAAAAAAAAGTTTAGTGAGGAAATGGTTCACGCTGAAATATGGTATAAGTTAGCCGACAGCTGTTGAGGCGCTCTGCTTGCATTCAGCTATGTGAACTCGTGCTGTAAGCCAGCAACTGTTAGGGTGCTTCATTTGTACACATTAATAACATCTTGCGGTGTCACCGCTTCAGCCAGATCCTCCTGAAAAATGGCGGACGTTTGTAAAATTCCATCTTTGAGAGGTTACTTGGGGGTTAGCTACAATTTAACAAGAAGTGGGTATTCATGGTCATTTCTGAGCTGGAAGAAACTGCCATATTGATTTCCTGATAAGCTCATATTTTTGGTTGATGGTTATTATGATCTCTTGCTCATATCTGGCCAGTCAAATAGAATGGCTTCTACCTCAGCAGAACAAACTTAAAGTATGGAACTTCACTGCAATATGACAGTTAGCTAATCAGCTGGCAACAATTTACCCATTTCAGTTTGAATATATTGTCATCCAGTTAATACTAAAATGAATCTAGGTGCTGTTGGGACGACAGCAATGTATTCCCTGGACTTAACCCCTCCTCCATCATATTTCTAACCCCCCAACCCCTACAATTTCTAGCCCCCTATAGTCTCTCCTCATCTCACCAAACATTTTAATCAAAGTCTAACTTTGGGTGACTTGTCTCAATGTAATCAGATCCGTGTCTGTGGTTGTCCTCTCATGTACCACCACTAAATGACACTGCTTCAACTCTGGTGTGATTTGTCTCAAAACAAAATCTGTACCAGATCATCACCTGCACAATGTTCCTGGGAAGTTTGGAAAAACCCATTAAATACTCTTAAAGTTACTGTTTTCAGAAATGTTTCTGCAGCTGCCCTTCCCTTCCTTTGCTGTCACCTAGAGCTGCTTTTTTAGTGTTTGTCTCAAAATGAAAACAAGTGAAGGTGTTCATCCATATAATGATTTTTTATAATGTTCTAATACCTTCCTTCAAATACTTCTCAAGTTATCATGTTCACAAGGTGGCACGGTGGTTAGCATTGTTGCCTCACAGTGGCACTGTGTGTGGAGTTTCTCTGTTCTCCTCATGTCGTCATGGAGTTTCCCCTGCGTACTCCAGTTTCCCCCCACAGTTCAATAATATGCTGAGGTAATGGAGTTACTAAATCACCTGTAGTTGTGAGTAGTATGTGAGTGAGACTTGTGATGTGTTGGCTTCTCATTCCAGGTTATTTTCTGTGTTGTGTGTGTTGTGTCCACAGGATCCAGACCACCCCAACTCGGCATAGGAGAAACAGGTATAGAAAATGGATGGGTGGATGGATGGATGGATGGATGGGCATTCATCAAGTTATAGCCAAGCTTAGGGAGATGTTCACCTTCCATAATAGGGTCCTCTGAGTCCTTAAATAAACTTCAGCTGATTCAAAATGCAACAGCCAGAGCTCTTACTAAAAGATATGATCATATAAGTTCTACACTCCCTTCATTGGCTTCCAGTAAAATTTCATATTGATTACAAAATGCTGCTAAAGCACTGAATGGTCTTACACCAGAATATCGCAGAGATCTACTGGTCTGATACAACTGCTTCAATTTCAAGGAGCAGGATATCTATCAGAACCTAGAGCGGAAAGAACTATGGCAGGCTGCAGAACATTCTCTAACAGAGCTCCACAGCTGTGGAATAGCCTCCCAGAGGATGTACAAGCTTTAGGCTCACTCTCTATATACAAGTCTAGACTAAAGACACACTTGTTTAGTCTAGCTTATACGGTCTTTAGTTCTTGCTCTAGCTGGCTACTCATCCCCAGTCAGGCCTGTAGTGTGAGGTGTAGAGCTGGGTGGTCATCGATGCCATTGGCTTTGGATGAGCTCAACTGTCAGGGCTGTCAGTCTAGCTTCACGCTCCCTCGTGGAATCGAAGTGTTGACGTTCAGGGACTCCCAGCGCCTGCGTTCCCACCTGCCTCTCCTTCCTGCTTTTGCTGCCATAACCATATATGTTAGAGCTTATTGCACTCACCTAACTGTATGCACTGCCTGTAGCCTTCCCTACTATGGCTAATGTACTTTTTTTTATTCCTTCCACGCCTCCTAGATATGCTGCCTGGAGACCCGAAGATCAAGATGCCCTGCTGCCTTTGGCGCCCTGCCTTCCTGAGGCATTCTTCCTGGCAGGCCTCCTGCCCGTTGCATCTCGCATGCATGGACTGCACCACTGCTCATCTTGTCATCAGGAGGGGCACCATCATCTGCCTGCCCTGACATCTGCACCTATATCTCCACGGGACCGTCCTCATTTACACCCGGACGTTAACAGTTTGCGGCATATAAATCAGGACTTTGTTAATTTGACTTCCTCTCAAGTTCGACTCCCAAGGGAGTTTTTCCTTGCCACTGTCGCCTCTGGTTTGCTCACTGGCAGCATTGGGCAGGAACAATGTAAAGTGCTCTGAGACAGTGTTATGTTGCAAAAATGCACTATACAAATAAAATTGAAATGAAATGTCTTCTGAGACCACACAGTGTTTCTTTCTCGAAATGTGAAGTTACGGCTCTTCACCTGGACAATTTGTCTGCAAAGTCTGAAAAAGATCTGCCTAATGCTTTTTGAATTCTCACGCTAAGGGTTAAGTGTCTGAGACTGCACTTTTCTTTGCTATTATTATGCCGAGCTGCTTTAATTTTGTTGTCAGTTCTCACAAAATTTGATGAATTCCAGCTTTTCACCCATAAAATGGTGTCTGCAAACTTTGAAAAAGATCCGTCGAGTAATTTTTGCATTATCACAATAACAGGATCAAGCGTCTCACATTGTCCTTCACTTTGATATCACTATGCACTGTCTGTTAGCTCATTTCCAGATGTTTACCCATATGATGTGTCTGCAACGTTTGGAAAAGATTCTACATATACTGAGATATTACACTGAGAATATCAAGTGGCTGAGACTGCACTTATCTTTTCCAGTATTAAGCAGAGATCCTTCAATTATGGTGTCATCTGTCTCAAAATACGATCATATCTTTGTGTCAGCAAAGGTTGTCTAATGTCAAATGTCATCTGCAGACATCCTTCCCTCCATATCACAATCACATCAAGCAGCAAAATGTCATTTTTGAACAGACCACACCAATCCTCACTATACAGGCCCAAACACTAGGCTGTGATATTTTACCTAAATGATAATAATAATAAAAAAAAAAAAAAACATTGAGGATACAGCTGGTCCAGCAATAGATGGTACCTTTCTCCGGTATATTTTTTAAGGGATTTGGTACCACTTAGCAGTTACTTCCATATGTCACTCTCATTTTCTGCTGATATGTCTGCAAACCTCAGGATATGTTGCATTATGCTGTCACAGGAATCTGAACGCAACTGTGTAAGCAGTCCGCAAGCTAGGTGACAAGAGGAAAGACCCAATAACTAGGATGAGAAAAATTAGCAGGGGACCCATTCCAGAGTTTTCTATGGACCAGGGAAAAGTTGAGCCAAAGCTGCTATACCCATAAAGGGCAGACATAATGTACTGTGTAAATCAACATAAATATGCCACAAAAACGTGAAGCGGAGAAAATAAGAACAGTTTTTAAAAAGATTGTAACAAACAAGCACCAGTGGTATTATATCTTCAAGTGGCACATCTCATGATGTAACGATATAACATTACTGGAACGTATTCAGCTAGTTACTAATGCAGCAAACTAAAGTGAATTCACAGAATATTCCAGATGGTAAGATGCTGCTTCATTAACAGCTATTTATCTAGAAGCATTTTTACCATCATCATCAGTCGGGTGCATAAAATAGAAGTGAATTAGCTAGCCACACTCAGCAATTAATACTGAGGCTTTTGCCTTCATTTGACAATTGGTGCAGCTATTTAAAACAACTTTTTAAAAGTGTATCTTTCTATTGCTTTTGATGGCACTTTAACTTCTTTGTCACTTACATTTTACTGGCGAAAAACAAAGGGGTAATAAAGGAACAGATGCATGGTGATTTAATGTGCTCACCCTTCAGCTTGGCTCGGACAGGCATGCACCTTTAGCGTATGCTAATAAGCGAAACCAGAGATCGAGAAGCCAAAGATGAGAAAGAAGAGCTGTATAATGTTTGCAATATGTGTGAAACGTCGTGTTAACGTTAACGTGCTAAAGGCCTAGCTCCTCAGAACTGGCAATCTATAAATTGTTTCGTATTTAAATTCATTTTCTAGTTATATCCTAGATTCTCAACGCAGTTTTATTTTTTTTTTTATTTATTCATCTTCATTTGATATATGCTCCACTGTGCACAACAGTTTCCTGCCAAAGGTAGTTAATGTGTACATATGCAACAGCTACCCCCCTCTTCACACACGGTAAATCAGCTAGCTTTGTATGAAGAAGGCTAAGCACCGAATGGATAATAGATGGTAACCTTACCAACTGGTGACCAGTGTGAGATATGGGAGATGTTATAAAGCCATGTACTGCAGGAGGCTGGGGAGAGCCATCCGATCCCATTCCCGCTCTTGACAGAACCAAGCCGATTTGTTCTGCTACAGAGATCCCGATCAGAGGAGCCTCTGCCAGATTTCCACCACTTACGTTTGTAGGTCAATGAACGACACGGTATTTTGTAAAAACATGCTAAAAACTCAGGAGGACCAGATTCTTAGGTGCTGTGACTGACCACTTTTAAACCTTGTCCTATCACTTTGGGATTATACCTGTGAGAAATTGCTACGGGTTTTCACTGCAAAATAAAAGCATTTGTAGGCATCCTCGTTCCTTGTGACGATTCTCCTCATCGTTACCTAATTAGGTTAATGCCACTCTCGTCATGCGCTAGCTGGAATCTGAAGCTGCTCCCTAAATCTCCTTTCTCTTTTTCACAAGGCTCTGGGCATGACGTAAAAAAAAGGTCCCTGTAGGGATAGAAGCAAGGAATATTTTTTAGCGGCATTTTGCTGTTCATTACACAAGAATGCAGTTTAAAAATGTTCATTTACAGTTATGTTTTCAGTTTTCTTAATTGCGAGCAGAAAGCAGTGATAATCAGGACACGATGTTTCTTAATGGATCATCTTTAGCAACCCATGTGGTCCAACTCAAAGCATGCTAGAACAAAAATAAAAAAATAAAAAGAATACCACGGGAAAAGTTGGCTGGTTCCAGCGAGCAGAAACATGTGAAGCGGAATTCTCAGAATGAGCCTTCCCTTTTAAGGACGGAAAGGCAGTGAGGAATAAAAGGTACAGCCAGGGCACAGACTCAGGGCACACGCACCATGTTCTGTGGGCATTTAGGTGGAACATAAAAGGTTCTCTTTTCCACAGATCCTGAAGAAACACCACCACCAATAGACAAACGCCAAGAACGAGTTCGCGTGGAATGAATCCAATACATAACTACAATCACTTTCCTACAATGAATTAAATACTTTTGATCTGTCATAAGCTAAACATTTCGAAGAGATTGAGCTTTATGCTCAATTTAACTATGACTATAAGTGACTGATTGCATGTCACAGTACAACGAAAAGGAGAAAGGCAAATTCACACACAAAATACATTTCAGCAAAAATTGAGGCCCAGTAAAATGGCAAAAGCAATCTGTCTGCTTAACAGCTTTGTTTCTGGGTCGCTACAGGGCTGTAGGTGCTGTTATATTTAATTGCATTAAGTACAAATACTTTATATTTCTTTCACATCCGTTATTCCTTGTTAGGCTGTTTGCATTCACGACAGCCATTTTGTCTATCAGCCTATTTTCAAATTCCTTATGCTTGATTTAAGTTGCATGCAAACACATAACTGAAGCGTTTTACAGCCATGCTCCTACCACTGGTCTCTTAGCATCATTTATAGTCTTCCGGAGTTTGATTGGTTCATACCCATTTTCTTTCAACCCTTAGGACTTGACTAATCAGAAACGGTTGGTTCTCTTTTCTAGACACATGGAGCACATGGATAGATGATTGTCTCGCAGAATCCACAATGCCCGGAATATGATAGTCAACGTGGCAGCAGAAGGAAATGACATATTTCATAGAATGATGGATAGTCCTAAACACAAACCAGTAATCTGTACCGCACTAGTAAATTAGTGGATGACTATTCATGATTTGCTCTTATCTTTAAAGTACAGACATTGTCAGCTGTGATGTATATTGAGGAATTTACGTAGCTTTAAAATGGGTAATAAAAGTAATGCGAGCAGAGAAGCTACTGCATCTGCTCACCAAATACTCACTTTGTGCGGATAGATCAAACGCTGGCCGACACAGAAGAGCGTTTATAGCCATTTGAGGGTTAATGTCAGGATTTGCAACCATAAAGTACTGCTGCTGTTATTACAAGGCATGGAGGTCTATGGATCAGATGTAACACTTAGATAATCATAGACAAAATTATACTCACTTGTTAAACTGTTTAGACTCCATCAAAAGTTTAAGAATTTTAAGGAGAATTAATGAGAGGAAATAATGCTATCATATTTCTATATGAGAAAAACCTGACGCCTTAAAGACCGAGCTATTTAACAAATTGGAAGCATTTCAAAGGAGACATACACCCAAACTTTGAATGAATTATCAGACACATAGTTACTCTTTTAATTATAGCCTTTAGGATTATCTTATTTTAATTACTTTTCAGTTTTAATGCATTTCCCCTTAAATACCAAATGACTGGGCACTGATTGTTAGCAATCTGGCATTGATGGGGGGTCCTGCCCAGCCTTGTGCCCTATGGTACCCGGGACAGGTTCCAGGCCCTCCCTCCGCGATCCTGACCACAAGTGGTTAGACGGATGGTTGGATATCGATTTACCTGATAGGCAGTTCCAGATATAGCTTTAAGTTGTACAGTAATAAGATACAGAAATGAGCACCACAAAGGTGACCCCACATTTTCATTGTAGTATGTGGTCACCGACTACAAGACACATCACCTATAGCTTCACCGTCGCTAAAGCCATTTTATGCACACATGGAATAGGAGTAACAATCACTGGAACAAAGTGTTTACAGAAATAACAGCCTCCTATCAGATTACAGGGCTTTTGTTTATCTGAAATATATACGGCTCTTTCATAGGCTACAGATATTACCATTGTTAAGGTGTGTTTCTTATTTCCTGCTACATCATAGAGTTTACAAATGAAGGCTTTCAATGTGAAACTTGTTTTACAACGTCTGTAGTGTTACCATTACATTTAAATATTTCTACTTTTTATACTGACATTAGAGTTTTCGGAGGCTAACCTGTTGAACGATAAATATGTGTACTATCTCATTGATCTTTTGTTTGATGATTTTTGTGATGGCAGGAAACCCTTCTTAGGGATTATTTTCATTTTTGATACTTCAAGAACCAATAAAATAAAGTTATTCAGGGCACTTATAATAGCATAGATTTTTCTTTGGACTTTTGTGACGTATCTATATAATGTATCCATACCTGTGTATCCATGCCAATGTATGTGGAATCATTCATTATCTTTAGGTTTGTAATTTATATTTATATAAAAAAGCAAATCATAGTAATGTATTATTTAGCACATGTTTTAAAGGATGCTCACCATGGTTTACTTTTTTTTATTTCTTAGTAAAAGTGTATTGTTGTGAAATCAAGAGTACAGGGTATCCTGTTACTGTTGAACTGGTCCGTTAGTTGAAAAATCTGGTTATAAATGAGGCTTAATTTTTAGCAAACTGGCACCTTTTATTTTCCAAAAAATGCTCTACCTACACGCAAGCTTCCTCTATGAGTGGTAGCTCTTCTCACGCTGTAAATCTACAGTGAAAACAGTGACATGTTTGAACAATGTACTCCTTTCTCCCAAATTAGAAAATTCATCAGTGTTCACTGTCAAATCAATGACAGCCTCTTAACGCCTTAATCAATTATGTTAAAACAACCAATCATTAATGTTAATTGATGTTTATAGTAATTTTTACTATTAATAAGACTACTATAGCTTCATTATAACAAACAAAGCAATTAAACAATGTCAGAATTTTTAACAAACGTGGGTTTTTTACATTAGCATACACACATTATACTATTTGCTATTACATTGTACTATTTCCTAATTAGGGAATGCTAATTCTCATTTCTTCATCATTACAGCAGATGTGAGCATAAGCAGCTGGATATTGTTAGCGGAAGAAAAACGTTCAAGAACCTCAAAGCGACTTCTGGCCCCTAAGCTGCAAAATTCCATAGTATGGCTCCAGTTCCCTGCTCACCTCCTTGCAAAGGACTCATCAGTCACTTGTACACATTACTCTCAATGCACCTTAAATATCACTGAGCCAAATTTCTCAATATTATTCCAAATACAGCACCGTGTAACTGCTTCGGGATGAGAAAAGTAGCATTTACCTCAGGGAAATTGCAGAAAATATATAGATAATAATTTAAGAACACATTAATTCAAAAAGAGGATTGATGGCGTTTGATTGAATTAAGCTGATTTCTTTGTTGAAAACTCCAGTTAGGATCGAAACCAGCCGTGGAACTATGGAAAAGTGAATGAACATTATAAGTGTTTTTATTGAAGTTCATAAAGTCAGACAAATTGAAGCTTATGTAGGACTAGCTATTTGAGTTCTAGCCATGTGTGTAACAATATACTGAAGTAACTCTATTATCACCTCTTTTACAAGTCCATTAAGAAGGTGCCCCCAAAGTAAAAGAGGAAATGCTGGTAAAGTCAGGAAAAGCATGTACGCTATCACATTAATGTTTGGTGACAAATGCATCTACTTGAAGGAATTAACGTTTAGTAAAATACTTATACTGCTTAACATTCAGATAGGGGATATTACACATTGTGTTTATAACATCAGTAAAAATTATTGAGTGATAGACTTTATATTAAAGACCAGGGCCATTGTTCATCTAATACCCTAATGCCTCCACAAAGACATCACTGGACGTGTTTTCCGGTCCACATCAAGTTTAATGTCGATCCAAATGCCACATAGCATTGTTTTAATATAAATAATTTATCACAGGTCTACTCCTTTTCCTGCAGAAAATCCACATCCCATTTCAAGGTTGTCTACTGATGGAGTAATGTTTTAAACTGTTGTTTTAGGACTGCTGTTTAGTTAGCCATATCTGGTGATTTTCAGCTTTTGAAGGCTCCCAAAAAGATATTTTGACTAAACTAGTGGTCCTAAAACACAGATAATTCCCAAAAAGTGTGCGTAAGGGACAGTGCTTGAAAATCTGAATGCAGGAATATTTCATATAACCATATACAACACAGTGCTGAAGTTTAAAGCTTCTTTAGGAAGCTGACCTCGTAAAGCTGAAGGAACATTCCAATCTCTACATCCGATTTAATCACTTGTGTATGTTATTCTGGCATTAGAAAACTGTCTGGTCTCGTAAAGTGTTGCATGGTTGCTTGCAACGATACCCATCTCAGCAGCAACCAACTGCAAAAGCTTTTACTGTAATAGTTTTCATTATTATATAACAATATTTCATCTCAGTGTACAACCCATGCGAACTGACACAACAATAAAGAACCTATAACTTACTAAGCATAATTTCTGATATTTTTCATTTTCATTCAGTCATTCATTCATTCATTCATCCATTAATTGTAAGGGCTTCAACCATCTGCATTGTGATACTGAAATAACAATGTATCGGTTGCACACTTTTTAACAATTGCATTGTTTCGGTTAGGCCATTTAGTGATATAGGCAGGACGATTAACTCTAGAGACGGCTGTGTAATGGCCTGTGTATGTTCTTTGGGGCCCCTGTTGTCTGTAAAGTCATTTTTGATGCATAAATCCATGATCGATTTTCTTGGAAGTCATAGAAAAAGTAAGGCCATTCAATACCATACAGAATGGAACTCTAAACTTTTGAAATGAATTCCCCCGAGGAGTACAGACTATGTAATGACAAAACATTAATGTAACATTATTATGAAAAGTATATTATTCATTGCCCATAAAATTTGTCATGGGGCTAGGATTAATTGTTGTCTCCGAATATCCATATCTGTATTAAGTGCTGAGTCATACCAAGAGTACACTGTCATTAAGTGCCAGATAATTAGCATTACAAGTATGTTTAAGTGACAATACGGTCATTAGAGACTTACTGTACTACTGAGGATTTAACCTGAAAATCAGAGTAAGCCCAGACTAAGAGAGGATTTGAATCTGTAGATAAATGGAGATAAATTCAGGAAGGGTCATCTCCTTTAGTGAGTGCTGAAGACAGCCCACTTTCATGTCAAAATGATAAGAACATTATTTCTAATTAATTACACACAGAACTGTTTTATGTTACAGCTAACACTGCAGCGTGAAATCTTTGTGAACCTTCTTGAATCGGTTGTCAAGGCGCAAGCTTATTGGACCAACAGTTGTTTTCTTTTTTTTTGGGGGGGGGGTGTGGGTGGAGAGGTGGAGCTTATCAAAAGCAGAATCAGGAACAAGAGCAAACTCATGTCTTCAGACTGTAGGAGGAAACTTACTGAACAAAGGGAGAACATGTGAACTCCATAAACCCAGAGCAGAGCCCAGTGGGTGGATCTCCTTGATGCTATTTAAATTTAGCAGTTAATTACATCATGGTTATCAATTTATATCTAGAGTAGCCATTAAAACATCAAAACTGTCTTCATGAATCAAACATCAAAAAAACACATCAATCTGTGCAGCCTGCCGTTTTGCCTACACTGGAACGTCACACTATTGTTTAGTGATGACAGATGAATTACCCCACAATGCCATATATTCACAAATATTCAAATCTCTGGCTTAAGCTTGTCAAGTTTGCTAAATACTATAACTACCAATATTTATCTAGAATTACAAATCCATGCCTCTTTTGTCTCAGTAACATTTACGTATTCAACTCATTTTACTGTTGAAAGCAATCATCGTAAGTATACCTGAAATAATGGATCATATATTTTCAATTTCAAGGAAAGTATGAGTGTAAAAATCTGAGAAAACATATTTCTAAACAGACCGTTAAAAACCCTAGAGCCCATTTTTTATTACCCATTAGAGTATTAATTGTGCACTGGATTCTCTATATTTTTGCCAAAAACATCTTATACAAAACCATTACCAAAATGTTTACATAAATCGCAGCTACCATCCATAATGGTACAAAAGCTCCTATTGGAACTTCAAACAAAGACTTGAATGTGTCGTTAATAAATAATAGTATTTAATGACATCTTTATATACCCCCCTGACCAGGATAAGCAGTTACTACATGGATGGATGGAACTACTAGCCTGGTACCTGATCCCCAGGTATTAATCTCTTTTAGTGCCACATAAAAATAAAAATAAAAATAAAACTAAGTAAAACATACGATAATTAGCCAACCGATCTCAGTGGAGTTGGAAATGTATCTTACATACAAGTGCGTGCTGGACAAATTGCCAGAAACTCACGGTCTCAAGAATACAAGCCATACCTGACACACAATTGGCCAGGGAGGTGCATTTGCAACAATGACGTTGCAATAAATTAAATTCCTAACCATCCACTATGACAGAGCATGCTTAAATCACACAACCAGTTTATCAGGTGGACACCCTGCTACTATGTATAGAACAGAATACTGTGGCTGTTTACATTCAGACGATTTCTCCTACACTTTTAGAGAGATGTTTGTATGCTGTATTTAACCTTTACTCGTATTCATATTCATTACTGACATGAATGAAAGATAACAATCAATCAATTTAGCCTATAGCACGTATTTTTAAAAGTGCATCTGTTGTTTGGGTATCTGTCTTCCAGCAGCCTATCCTGGTCAGGGTCACTGGGTGACCCTGGAGCCTTTCCCGGTCAACACGGGGCACAAGGCTGGGGTCCACCCTGGACAGCATGCCAGCCCATGGCAGGACGCATGCACAAGCAGACTCAGTTGGAAATTTAGAAATACCAATTAGCCAAACTGCATGCCTTTGGACTGCCAGAGGAACACTCTGCCATGAAAACATGCAAATTGCACACACACAGAGCTGATGTGAGATTCAAACCCACCACACTAGAGGTGTCAGGCAATACTAGGAACCACTGTACAATCCATCTTTTTTTGTCGTGAACTCTTTTTACTTAAACTTTAAATTTCGCTGGTAGATAAAATATAGCGACTTTCTTTTTCGAAGCACTACCCTGGTTGCATTTGTCAACTTGTTTTTCTGGGCTTTGCAAACTGGCAAAGGCCCAAGGAATTTAATATTTAGTGTCAAGGGCTAGATGCCAAGCTTAGAGAGGACAAAATCAGGCGCCACAAGAACTGCTGTAGTTAGGCGTGCTCCACGGGAAAACCCTTAACAAAATAACAACTGTCCAATATTTACTAGAGGATAAGCCGGAAAAATAACGCAGGGGTCTATATTTCATTCTGTGAGTGAAATGCAAATCTCCAGGACATAGTGAAATCTGAAATCTTAACCCTAGGCAGTGCTCCTAATGTGTTTTTTTTTTTTTTTTAAATACAGTACATATATAGTTCCCTGACTTTTTGCAACAACGAAAGAAAACAAACTTCTTCCTTCCTGGGAAAGATCAACTTAAATTTCAGCACTGAAAAATGCTGATTTTCCACCTGGATGACTATGAAAATTGTATTACATTGAAATCCGGCACCTTTATGTCCCGTATTTCCCTGAGCACCAGCTTCAGTAAGACGGCTTGAAAGTCACCACCACACTACCGCGCTTGATTTATCGTTTTTTTTTTTCGGAGTCCTTCTCTTTCTCCTTGGCCACATCACGTGCATCGCCGGCGAACTGCGTTTATTTAAAACCCTCCGCATCTTAAATTCGGCAATTCATAAAACTGATTTTTTTTATAACCCGACAGCCACCCGACAGTAACGCAGCAATCGGAAGGACTTACTAACAGCGAATGTCATTCGGTTAAATGTGCGTGTTGTGCACCGGTCAAATTAGGTTCGGCTTTCCTTAGCAGTGGGTTGATATATCATCACCGCTGATTAATCAGGAATAACGCTGATTTGGGATTATGGAGATCCCAGTCGGGTTAGGAGGAGTTTGTGACTCCCCACGCACTGTTTTCCGCGGACCTTACCCAAGCGTTTTACATAACTTACGAGCTGCGCTTCAGAGTAACAGCGCTGACCCGGAGGACTTTGACTTACATCCCAGGTACAGTTTTTCGCAGGATAAAAAGCCCTGCGAGATCGGACAAACTAATATGCAGTCAGCCCGCAAGGGACACGGATTACATTATGGGACCTCCTGTGATTCTCACGGCGCAGTGACGGAAGAAGACAGGAGTTCTTGCTTTTCTACGATACTGGACGACGAAACCAAATCGGGCCATTTTTCCATGATCCGACTGGATCGCAAAAAAGAGATTACTAAGCTTGAGATGGACAGTGTGGAGACCGCACGCGGTCCCTTCGCCCTCGGTTTGCATAAGGGATCGTCTCTGCCTAAAGCGCCCTGTCATAAAGATATTAAATCGCCCGGTGACACATGCATGGGGAGTATCGGACCCGAGTCCGCCTGCACCACCATCTCGGAGACAGCCAGGGAGTTGTGCAACGCCGTCTCCGTGTCTCTGGGTTTTAACGTGGACCGAAACGAGGGCGATCGGGGAGCGGAACACGCGTCCACTTTCCAGCACGACCAACGCCAGGAGCCCTATTTATTTGAAGTGCCTCCTTACCAGCATGCCGAAGACGGGACAAGTACCCCGCTAAATTATAAATGCTTCATTACTCACCAAGAAACAACGTTAAGCGACAGCGATAAGCATGGCGAAATGTTTAAGGCGACCGATTTAAGCGAGTTGCCCTGCGAAGCGATGCCTTTGCAAAACGTAAGGGGAAGCCGCTCCAGATGGGAAGAGCAGCCCGGGATGCTTTCGGAGATCAAATTCTCAACTTGCAGAAACACGGATACTTTCTTTCTGAATTGCTCTAATATGCACAGGGCATGCCTCGACGCCCAGGTGCTGCCGGCAAACGCGGCAAACTATAATCAAAACGACGCTCTGCTGGTTGTCCCCAACAGCCGCGCAACTATCGTCGCGCATACATCTCCGAGTCTCGCGAACGAACTCGAGCAGAACCTGGACAACAGTAATAATCTGTCCCACAACATCAAGATGACAGCAAAGCAAATAAATAAGACACCTCCGGGGCCTTGGGATCTCCAAAACACTAGTAACGAGATCTACGACGCCCCGAAGGGCCAGCCTAGAGCCGCCGCGTACCAATATGGTACCAGATCCTGTAATTCATTCGTTTGCAATCCGTACGAGCACTGGAAAGGGGATGCTGCGCGGAAAAGGTCCGCTTATGAGCCCTGGTACCCCGGCGGGATGTTCGGCTGGACTCCCTACTCCGGCTCCCATTGCTTGAAAAACGACAGGCTAGACGGACCTTATCCAGACTTCAGGTAATCACCCATTAATCTCCTTTTGGATTATCTAAGATGAATGTAAACTTTTGCTAAAGTAGCCTACCTATACTGCACAAACATACAAAATAAAAGGAAAAATTGCAGTGGAAAAAGCCGAATACAAAATACGCAATCAATATAATTTAATGTCCCGCATCTTTAAAGTAATCTTGCGCTGTTAAATTGTTAAATGAAAATATGCAGTTTTTTTTTTCCAATAAATTAAACTTCATTCAAAGTTATACTTATTTTATGTCTATAATGTAGGAATCTCACGAATTTCATTTCGTTGATTTTTTCAATCGGTACATAAAATGAAGTAGCAGCGCACCCTGTGCGCTTTAGATGTCAATTAAAATTCAGAAGTTGTTCAGATGTGGTTTGAATTATGCTCTTAAATTGATAACTCAGAATGAGTATTAATTGAGACATGTATAAATAGCAAACAAAAACATTGTCCTGTATTTAGTTCTGCCGTTATTTGTCATATTAGTGATAGTTCATACACCATCAGCTTGTTTTAATTTGTCTATATAAGTATTTCTGTATCTTGATATATGTATGCATTTTGTACAAGTGGAGGGTTAAGAAAGTAACTAATTTACAATAAGTTTGCGCTTTTATTTTTTTCATGTTTTGTATGCAGATTTATTTAAATACCAGAGTTTAAAAAGTAACATTTTTTAAAGTATTATTTAGTATAACATATTTAGACAACTTTAAAATAATATAGGCCTATACACGCCACAGGTAATTAATTTACTTATTTTTATGGCGTTATAAATGGTGGGTAGTAACAGACCTTTAATAATAGATCTTAAAATTTAGTGATTAAAAAATGCATACATTTACCATATAACATCCTGTGATTACTATGTAGAGGCTCGCGTCTTTACTTCAAAACACCAATGCACCTTTTTTCATTCAGAAAGTGTTTTTAAAAGTTGTTTTTTTTTTTTTTTTTTTTTTACAATACCGTGATCTGTGAAGGTGAATGTTACTACGCAGTGGATACGCTTACATTTACGGACATCAGAGGGTTTAAAAATAAACAATACCCGTTCAAAATATATTTATCCTTGCATGTAGACACCTAATATTTGCATCCTGCACTTGTAATATATCTTATATTAATAATCTTACATGGCTTTTATAAATATTCATGTGAGCAGGTCGATCTGAATCAATAAGAATGAATTAGAAGATAAAATACCTATTTCGGGTAGTCCCAAGGTTGAGAATATTAAAGCTTTCTTATTGTGTGCTATTAAAATTGTGGCGATCAGAGATTAAAATAGATAAGTAAATATCTGCTTTACTAATATTGCCTATCAGAATGTGTATAGATTAGATAAGAAGGCCTGTATAAGATCTTAAGCGTGCAGTTCCAGAGCAACATATTAATTCTTAGGCAGAAATGAGCATGATTTATAATCAAATAATTATTTCAAATACTAATGGTTCTTATATGATTTGAGTTTACTTTTAGCAGCCAACAATATAAAAAGTTTACCAGTGTTTTTTGTTTTTTTTTTTGCATTTCCATCTGAGGTCAGGTACCTCCTGAATAAATTTTCCAAAGTTTACTGGCTTATTTACAGACTTAGTTGGAATAAACCCAGAGAGTGTTCTAGTAATATAATTTCAACTGCTTCATGTTTTAGTGAATTTCCAGTTCCTTGTGATTTAATGGGTTATAACATTGATTTTTTAAAATAAATTAAATGATGAAGGATTTCTTCATTATTTCTTCTCCGTTGTATCTTGGTATTGACACTGATCTTAAGAATGACATTTGAATCGACTGCTTCGAGCGCAGAGCATGAAACTGATTTGGTGCCATTACTTGTCTATTGATTGCTCCTTGAGTGTCATACGGTTGAAACGGCTAACTGATGATTGATCGCAGTTCTGAACTTCTTTAATATCTCATTAGCCCAACCCGTTTAACTGTCTTAAGGAGTGCCATATGTATTGCATCTAATCTTAAAAATCCAGGTGAGGTTAGACACTTTTCTCTGGACTTAAGATACAAAAGACCTGATCGTATTAACTTGTTTTCTGCGCCCAGCATTATGTCCAAAGAATAGTTACCCTGTAACCTGTTTTAAGTGATATTCAGTTATTACAAATCACCTGTGCTTGTGATTAAATCTCTTTTTACATCCACCGCTCATAAAAGCAACACCATAAAAAATGCTTGTTTGAAATATATTTTGCAGTTGCAATTACGCAAAAAGTTTCACAAGTGACCTGGACTGAGCCTGCTTAAATAATATGTTTGCTTAAGTCTGTTCCCCAGGTCATACCCAGACACGGCTTGTAGTGCTACAGCTAAATGTATTATAAGAAGTTCTGCTGGACCGTGTTGTTTTGCTATGTTAATCTAGATTAAAACTTAAGTTAATAATTTGCAGTTTCATTTAAGTCTGCCAAATGGATGAGTAGGTTTGATGTGATATCCAGACAATGGATATGTATCTTTTTCTCAGTACAGTAGACATTATTTGTAATATTGCTAGTATTTGTATCAGTTTTGCGGTACTTGCCATTGGTCATATTATGGTCTGTGCTCTTTATGTGTTTGCGTTACATTATGCAGTCGTGTGTTTTACTTCCAGGCTGATTAATTTATGTTCTGATACCAAGCTTCAAGTCTGATTTATTTGCTTGTGTGAATTTTACTACTCTAATCACGGGTCATATGAGCAATGGCTGTACGGAGGGTCAATCCGCATGGTTCTTTGTCACATTTAGTGCTAAGAGAAACAGGTATTAGATTCATTTGCTGATACACCCGATTGCTGAAAATGTGACTCAGCCACTGTTGTTGTTTCTGGGCATGTGATCATTAATGGTCATGGCTGACACAAACATGGGTAAACACCCAGCTGCCACACCAACAAGTAACCACGGCAAAAATGACAACCTGCCTACATTCACTTTCAATGGGAAGATTATTTATTCAGTAACTTGAGACAGACATATGATATTTTATTTTTGACATTGTCAGATTGGAAGAATATGCACAGCAGTAATATGCCTAAGAATTGCATACTGAACTGTAGCATTTGGCCACAGATTAAACATTTAATTAGAGAGGTTGTGTTTAATTACACGATTAATTTCTTAAATTTTGTCCAAATATGCATCTTAGTTGCTAGATATTACTAAAGAAAATGTTTGTATTCGTTGTTATATGTAATTTTGCTAATTCAGTCATGTGCCTGAGTTTCTGTTTGTGTTTTGAATAGTGTTACTGCTGCTTCCGAATAGTTTTAAAACTAATTTTCTGATGAAAATTTAAAACTGGCATGATGTCTAATTTTCTAATAGTTATTTTTCACAACTTTAATTAAAATACAGATGCAGGTATCTATTATACAATGGACGTATCAAGATTTTCTGTCTTGAAAAGCACAATTTTTTGAAAACATCCATATTATTTCTACAGTCTGAATAGATATTAGACGTACTATTTTACAGTCAACAATTTTTACTTACGTATGTAACTATTGACTAACGACAGGTTTAATATTCTTTCAGTAATGTTTGTCTTTCACTCGCTTCTGATTATTGTGTATGTTTTTTTATGTAGCAGTATTTTAAAAAAGGGGATAATGTATTTAGTCTAATTACCAGTTTCACAATCAAGGAGGCACATAGCCATTTTGTTAAAGCATTTAAACTAACTTGGTGGCCCTAGAGCTCTGAAAAACGTATTCAAACATTTGGAATTAGATAGATATATAGATAGATAGATATATAGATAGATAGATAGATAGATAGGTAGATAGATAGATACTTCACAAATAAAATATTCAGCAGCTCGTGGTATCTTATATCCCCTTCACGCGTCACTGAAATATATTTATCTTCTGCTTTTCTGTTACCTGGCCTTTGTTTACCACCTCCTACCTACAAATAATACAATTTTAATAAATTGTACAATTGTAGTAACTCAGTAAAGTTGTTATTTAGACAAATTGATGCAATTATATCTACAGTATTCTTTCCGGTTTGGGTCAGTACAGTTATGAAGATTATAATGAATTCTTATCAGACCGTAGGCCAGGTTCCTTAGTAGTATCCCTGCTGTTAGTACTAAACAGCCTCTACAGCATGGTTGACAGTATTTACTGATTTACTGTCTTTTGCCTTGTAGCTAGTACAAATGAGCAGCATAAAACCCAGCTCTGTGCTATAATTGCTCTTGTGATTAGTATTTGTTTTGGTATGTAGTGGCTTAATACTTGCCATAATACATAAATTTTAATTCAGTCAACAATTTCAAAGCATATTGCAGCATAGCCGGAGGTAGTGGGTCCAATAAGAAATTTCAGATACATAGAAACAGGCACTTGCATCATGTAGTTATCCCTTTCAGTGCCAACATTTTTTTTTTCTACTGTTGGTTTCTGATTAATGCAAGAGACTATTGCATATTTATATGGTAATTGGAGGTGGGAGTTTGCAGGTTTGTCTCGATTGTTTTTATCATTGAGTTTTTCTTGGATTCGAAGCACACCTTCCATTGGAGAGTCGTACACATAGCAGCCCTCCCAGAAACGTGTGGTTTTAATACATTCTTATATAATAACGCTTTACATTTTAAATATGATGGGAATATCGTGTGTTTGGAAGCCCGTTTAGTGGAAACTCGGTCTTTTACCATACCTGACAAATTATAATTAATAATTGTTTCGCAAATAAATCTTGGTATTTGATAAGTTTGGAGTGAGAGAAATATCAAATATCATGTGAGACTTTAGATGCGCAACTTTGTCATATACTGTAAAAGTATTCACTACGTTAAGAGAATGAAATGTTTTTTGCGAACAGCGTGGAACTTTATTATGATAATTATTTATGGTAATGGTATTTATTTCCTGATTCCTGTTCTGGTACCTTTTTACAGCATGATTTATGTTGTGAAGTGACATTGAATTGTCTTACAAAAATATTTCGTTTTATTATTTTTTTAGCTACTTTAAAAATATTATTTAGTGAACCCTTCAGTGGAAGCTTGGGTTGTTTTGGAGAAGCAACATTGCATGTTGTTACGCCCATATTATTATTATTATTATTATCAATAACAATAACAATGACTAATAATAATAATAATAATAATAATAGGTATTGTACACCAGAACTGGGTTTGCATTTGAAATTAGTTGTTGGTAAAGATGATTTGTGTGTGTGTGTGTGTGTGTGTGTGTAACAAAATCTTAAGCTACTTCTGAAACTGTACTGAATAAGTAATGTGAATTACATGAGATAGTATCACATAAAATATAAACAGATATTTCACAATATTCAGTTAAAATCTGCACATCTGTACAGCATGATTCCTGCCCTGGATATTACAGCAGTTTCCCGCCATCATTTTCGATGGATTTTAGCGTCTCTTAAGATGGTGGATTCAGCGACACCCAGCTGTTAATTCCAAGTGTAGTACCTTAGTCAACAACATTTCTATTTATGACACACATGTCTTTCCAGCTTCCCATTATGCATGTTTTCTGTGTGGGTCATTAAAAGTGAGCGAGTGTTTTACAAGGCATCATAAGCTATAGCGAGTCATTAAAACAGACATAGATCGCTTATTAAATACCCTTTACCCCGATGTTATTTTTTATGCATTTACCATTTGCACATGTGATATGTGTCAGCCATGTAATAGTTTTGGTGTTTTCTTTTTTGTTTGTTTCTTTTTGTGCTGAAGTTTAGCTAAGTTGCTAAAGTTACATAGCAGCAAGAACACTCTGATAGTTCTACCGACGACCTGTGAGTGTTCTTACCAGCTTAACATCCTGTATATTCTATCTATAAATTCTACAAGAGGCAAATTACTCATTTTAAGGAAGGCTGACTCTAAATTGGGGAACAAAGTCATGGCAGTTAGTTAGTTAGAGTTGTGGAATTAAAGAGGTTCATAATGTACCTTGGTAAACTATAGCCTGGGAAGTTATGTTTCAGCTCTCACTCAACAAAGGTACCCCCTTGTGTGACGCTGTTTCTTGGCATCGGTATTGCTGACGTTTTTTTTTTTTCCTTTGACGATGACACAGTAAACAGTGTGACTTCCATTTTATTTATTTATTTATTTATTTTTAACGCTTTGGCGTTTTGTTTCTGCAGTGGGGTGCAAAGGCACTTTAACGGTACCGGGTGGGCGAGCCTTCGCAGCTGGCACACGCCATTTTGTGCAGCGTATGCAGATTACAAGACGACCATCAACTAGAACGGGGTGGGGGGGGGGGTGACTTATGGATGTCATGTAGAGTTGTGTTCAGGAGGTGAGTTTCACTTTATTGATTCTTCGGTGTGTGAGTAACAGGGGGGCATGAAGAGCCATTAAGGTTATGATGGAAATAAATGTTATTGACTAATCACATTAATTTACAGTTCGTCTGAAGGGTCTTCTATTTAAAGTTCAAGAACGTAAACATTGATGAAGGTTATTTTACTTCACACAAGTGTTAAGTAGGTTATTTTACTTCACACAAGTGTTAAGTAGATTATTTTACTTCACACAAGTGTTAAGTAGGTTATTTACTTAATACAAGTGAAACAAGTGCTGTAGTTGATTTTTTTCTCATGAAATGAATGTGCTTCTGTTGTACCTGGCCTACCTGTAGTAAAACTAGCGGGATATAAGCCCGCATTAATTATTTTAAAATAAATAAATATATA
>JAODLC010000002.1:910667-924882 GCA_026781145.1 Hippopotamyrus pictus
GCTGACTATTATAATGCATTATGAAGGTATTTATAGTGCATTATAGATGAGGCATTCATAAAGTATTATAAACATGGTATATCTATATCTATAATGTGTTACGCATACAGACTTTAAGTAAAGTGTTACCCACATGGTATTTGTATTACTTTGTGGATGGTGTTTCTGACCAAATAATTTATTTCTCCCATACATCACTAAAGGACAGAAATAAACTACGGAATTTTCTGTAACTATTGAGAGACCAAAAACATCAGTTTTCTGTACCTGCTTATCCCTTATCAAGGGGGTCTGGAGCCTATAGGAGTGAACAAGCCAGGATGTTGTGCCAACCCATCGCAGGGCACATGTATAATTCACATCTATGGACAATTTGGAAACTCTAATTCAACATAGTACACTTTTGAACTGTGGGGAGAAAACTCCACAACAACACAGGGAGAATATGCAAACCCAAAATCATGGCCAAGACCCAAACCCCAATCCCAGAGGTGTGAAGCAGCAGACTGACCACTGCTGCACCACCGCACGTATCACCCTCGAGACCATAAACAATGAATGTAAAATAGAAAACAAATGAAAGCCTCAAAAAAAAAAAATCTTTTCTCAAATACTATTATTATACTTTCAGACGTCCAGTCTATTCAGTTCAGCTCATGGCTCTCATCAGTTTCAGTAAAATGTAAATTTTCATATAATATTACACTTTGTGCAATTTGGTTAACGATGAGAAGACCAATTTTATGAACGTTAATCAACATCATATTGAATTTTGAAAAGCTCTTTGATGCCATAAAAATCTACTGAAAATTCTTAGATAATTAGATTCATCTAATGAACAGCTTTCTAAAGTTAAACAATGATCAATACAGGCTATTCTATAAAAGAATTGCAGATTTATTTAAACTTTTCTGCTACGTATCATGCATCCCGTAACAGAACAACTTTATATTGTGGTGAGATATTTTCCGGAAGGGAACCAAACCAGAGGTGATGGATTTGATGAAATGTAACCAAAAGTTCCACAATATTTAAGCTCTACACTCCCCCAGAAACGTGGTGTTTTTCTGTTCATCAATTTATTATAAAACAGCACTAAAGCCAAAAAAATTAAAAACATTTTCGTAAACATCAAAAACTGCATCTGGAGCATTAATAACACAAGAACAATACCAGATGATCCAGTCCACCCAGTCTTACACAGACTTTACTTCACCTTCAACATCAGCAAACAAACACAATAATTATCTACTGACAAGCCAATGAGCTTTGCGACATTTCAGCAAGTACTCATATTAATTATTCATATTTTGTTCCAGCTATTACTATAATTTCTTGTATCCATAAAACAGACATGCAATACATTATCCTTATTGAATGTGGGTCACGTTATGATTCCGGTTGGGTACCCCTTGCCTTGTCTGAAATTAAAATGTAAATGGCAGCCTAAATGATGGTAAAATGCTCTCAGAGATTTGCATGAAACTTTCAGCTACAGCTGTGATCTGCAAAACAGAAAATCAAAGCAGAAAATTCTCATTATATCACATGCAATATTAAAACATTATTACAGATGATTAATATCATTTGATATACACTCCAATCACAGTAAACATGGGGATCTATATCCGAATGTGAATTAAGGTAGATTGTTTGCCGACCCGAAGCTTTTCTCTCAATACTGTGCAAATGTCAGCACTTTCCAATAATTTCTGAAAGAAATGAGTAGTTTTTCTTTTGCTTTTTTTTTATTCAGGTTTTTTGTGAGGACAAAAAAGACTGCAGTTGAAAGTTTTGATAAAGAATATTTTTGACCAACATATTTGCTATATATGTGCGCTCATATGTTCTGGGGAACAAAATGTGAAACATACACCTTCACCACACCAGGCTAAAAAAGAAAAGTCATTATTTATTCACCACCATTAAGCTACTGTCTCTGACAACATAGAATACATCCAGATCATTTTCTGCTAACCAGGTCTACATGAGTGACATAATGTTCCTGCCATTACAGGAATACACTGCCTGGTTAGTGAGATATTTATATCAACACCAGTATACAGGAAAAACCCTGCTGGCTATGACAGAGAGTGCTAAATTCACACCCAAACGCAGCTGAGGTTGACCCAATGGAAGAAACCAGTAAGGCGAAACTCTCATCTAATGTGTTTACTATAGCCTGGGTTTAGCAAGGAGTTAGGATATCAAGCACTCATGACTAGGAGTTCCATTGCCGTGCTCACTGTTGGCCATTTCTGTAGCATGGAAGAATTAAAAGAGATGGAGAGTACAATGTTTTTGGCTGCTTTTGCTTGATCACTTCAGTGGTTAAATCAAGATTACAAAGTTGAGGTACCCATCGAAGTTGGTTATGATGGAGAAAGGCTTCAGTGGGAAAACCTACCTTTGAGGCTTCCCAAGTTGACAGGCAAGAGTTATTAATGATTAGCTGTGCACTCAGTTGGAAAAACATTACCGCCGAATGTGACAAATGAAGCGTATCTGTGTTATCTGAATGTTTTTTGGCCTGGGGCTACGAACAGGCTTGCCATCTCTGCAGTCCATGGAGAGGTTTAGGTTTCATTCATAACTGGGAATCGTTCCACATGCAGAGCGCAACTCAGAAGTAAGACTTGCTGCTAACGCGTACGTTCATACGGGAGGCTCCGTCCCTTTTTGAGATCACAGATTCTCCAGAAGCTTACATTGCATGAAAAATATGGCCATAATCAGATTGCAATCATGTTCATTTAGTGCCATGCAGACGTTGGTGCATATACTGGGGGACCAGACAAAATCCTGCAAGAATACTGTTACTCTTCTGTTTTTATACCGGCCTGCTGTCATAGCATAAACACCAAAGGCTCGGTGGACACGCGCATACCATGCGCTGTGTTTAGATTTGTATTTGTGTCTGAACACAATCGCCAAACGCTTTATATAGCACTTGAAGTTTGGGAGCAATTTCGGCACAGGGTCCATTGAGGGCACTAAGAACCAGAGTGGCACAGTGATGCTAAGGAAGGATACCAGCGAAGGCTTGTTCAGCAGCATCGACTCTGCATGTTATGTCAGGATAAGGGCCAAGAAATCTGGCAGAGTAACTGTATTAACAAGCTACATCATGCATGTGTTAAATAATATGGAAAATCCTGCATTTTTGGTAGCACTGGCCGCTTCACAAAACTTCATACAGTTACAATGGTGGGAAAGAAAGTTAGCAGGTTAACGTAATCGAAGCTGTCCCAGAGAGAACTGTGCTTGGTCAGCCCGGAGAGGTCGTGTAACATGATAAACCACAGTTGAAACAGAATAAAATGGAATCTCGCCCAGTGACTGATGGCTACCAATGCAATTGTGGGTTCTAAACACACCTGCACACTGCTGATGAAACTCAGAGAAATAGCAATATTATTTTCTGTTTAAATTTGGAAGCCTTCCAAGGTTCCTCAAGGATTTTCTGCTTTAATTCCAAATACTGTATCATCTAGAGTATCATCAAGTATATAGAATGTCAGCCTGAAATAAAATTACACTGCTGCATGAATTAATAAGTAGAATTATACTCCAAAGTATCAAATTAATTCTATAGTAACTCTGAATAGTGCTTTACATCACCCTAATAAACCTAATGTCGACTCAGCTGCCTATTATTGGTAAGAATCCTTACCACACGCCTATCAGGATGTTACCGCTGACTCTGATATTGAGCAAATATGCACATGTGCCGTTAGAGGAAAGGTTCCATTTACTGTCCCTGGGTATGAGCTTAGTCCTTTTTATAACCCCTTAAATCTCAGATTAGGAAAGATTTCCTTTGCACACTGAAATTCTGAAGAAGACAAGGCTGAAATTCAAGACAGACAAAAGATAAGATTTCATAGACCTTACAACAGTTCCCCACTTACCATGAGTTGAATTCACATCTTTTATGGATTTTGAATCAGTGAGCATAGACTGGAATGAAAACTTGCCTGACTTTTCAGGAAATTGTGGGGTAACACTTTATTTAAAGCAGTCATATAAATGCATTATACATACCCTCATAATGCATTATAATGCATTCGTAAAGTATCATAAACATGGGTATAAATTGTAATAAGAAGGCATAACACATTACAACCGTGTTTATATGCATTATGAAAGCTCTATTCAGCTCTCATCTATAATGCACTATAAATACCTTCATAATGTAGTACAAAGCACCGATAATTCGTATACTGACCATTATAGTGTATTATGAAGGTATTTAGTGCATTGTATAATGCATTATAGATGACAGCGTCATAGAGCATTCAAAATGCATAATAACCATGGCTGTAATGTGTTATCCCTTTTTATAAATAGTTATAACTATGTTTAAAATACTTCATGAATGCATTATAATGCATTCATCAAAAACAAAAGAAGGTAAACTTCAATATGAGATGCACGCATTTGAACATATCTGTGGGATGCTGAAGGTTTCAGGAAGTTGAAGCACTAAAATGAGGAAGTAGTGGTGTTTATAGTTAGCGTGTAATTTGTCCTCAGAAATATTTGCTCTAGATGTCTAACTCAGCGGTTTATTTGTTATTATCAATTTTTGATATTCCTCTGCAAGGAGCGGGAAAAAACTGGAAATTGGATTTTTTGAGGTAGGTCTACTCGTTCCTTCTTGAAGTGTACAGGCACTTAAATTTTATGTTTAATATAAGTGAACATGAAACTGTTCCCAGAACTAAGCTGTCGTTTCACGAAAACAATGTACATTTCAAAGCATGTACAGTGCAATCTTCCAAGACTGAGCACGAAGCACACTCATTCTCCAGGTAAACTGCGCGATCTTAGAAGGCTTTGTAAACAGCATCATTCTCTCCATATAAACAGATAAACCAATGGAAATCAATCAATGCTACAGTACAAGTATGAACTGAGTTTAATTAGAATTCTAAAAAAATTATCTAGAAACTGAAAAACATGTATAAATCATTTATCTGAAAGCCTGCAGTAAATTTAAAAATGAAAGCATTTTCATAGTGTTAGCAAAATTTCACTGATTTGTAAGTTCCATCCATCCATCCATCCATCCATCCACTAACCAGTTTTCCTGCTTTACAACTGAAGACAATTGCTCTACCTACAAATACAGCACAATGCTAATTTCTTAATGTAAGTAATGACTACCCAGTTCAACTGTTAAACAAACTGGCTGAATAAGGTTTATTTTATCTACTTGGTACATGCTTTATTGTGAGAATGAAGGTAGAAAAGCTGAGATATTTAAAGTGACAGGAGAAGAGCAGGGTTGGTTACACAGTTGTTCGCTAAAAGCAGGCTTGTGCCTTTCACTGAAATAAGAGGCACATTCAGCAGACACTCAAGTGTAGCCAAGGACAGTTTTCATTGTGTCATAAGTAATCAGCAAAGATGTCATTTCTTGTAGATGAATGAAATATGCCGTACTGATGAAAGACCTACCTTTCACACATTAGGTTCATGCAGATCCTCTTTTTCAGGATATATACTTATATACTGCATCTTCTGTGACACCATTCTGTAAAGACTTTAATTCTCTTAGTTCTTCAAAACTCGGTGTACACTATCATTCAGTACACTTAAACGGTCATTGGCGGATTTGTTTCTTGTGCGACCAGCGGTTTTAAAAATGTTTAGTATCTGTTTAAATATTACTTGTTAATTATATGTCTTAGAAGCAATACTTTTATGTGTCAGATATAGAGTGTATCCATCCCACCTCCAAATGTTTGCCCAGTACAGAGTCACGAAGCCCTTCCCAGTAAACTCAGGGCTGGATGCCGTTCCATCACAGAGCCCACACACACATACACATGCTCACAAACACAGTCACCCACCATAGGCAATTCGGAGATGCCGAATCACAGATTTGCTTGCCTTTGCTTGGATTGTAGGAGGGAAACAGAATAGCCAGTGAAGGCCTGAATAAAAGCAGAAAATGCAAACTCCGCCCGCACAAAAGGAAGACGGGATCCAAATCCCCAATCCTGGACGTATACAACCACTGTGCTGCCCTTATTGGATATGAATGGCCAAGTGTATAGCTATTAGTTTGCATTATAAGGACATGATATACAGAACTGTGAAAGTGCATTTCTTTTTATGCTGTTTTGTTTTGCAGGTAAAATGCCAAAAGTAAACATTATGAATGATTTTAGGCCCTACAGTATGTGTTTAAGCGATTGTAGTGTTTATAATATAAACTTAATAATCCAAGTATTTCAGTAAACTGCTTTATTGCTAGAATTTCAAATTCGTTTCCAAGTGCTTTAATATCGAATTTTCTGACAGGTATGGCTCTGTATGTAACGGTAAAATGGTTTGACGCCAGAAATGTATATACTTCACTAAAATAATAAACTTTCTGAAAACCCTACATAAATCATATTCATTTAATGGACGATTTAATATAAACTTTGAGGTGACGCCAGTTTGGTAAATTCTTTTTAGGATAATCTTCATTAAAATGGAGGCTCCGTATAGACAGGTCTGGGAAGAGACATCAAATCCACAGCCGAGATTTATCAGACCACAATAAAACCTACTGAACCACCAGGGAATTATATAGCCTAATATATCTATAAAGACTGTGCTTATTGTCAATGTACAGGGAGCAAATACAATGAAATTTTGCTCTCCTATGAGACACAGAGACATATACTGGTCAGATAGACGCTTGGGTGTGGGGTTAGCCGTTTATCCGACATTCCTGGAGCAGTTTTCGGGATTAAGGGCCTCGTTCAAGGGCCCAGCGGTGATATTATCATTCTACCAGCAGTGGGATTTGAACTGCCGACCTTCCAATTACAGGCACATATTGGACAGTGTGCTCAATATTACTTGAAATGTTGAAATTACGCGTCTGAACTTTATCAGGAAGTTACATTGTTGCATTTTTTAAATACTTTCATGGACAGTAGATGGCAGCAATGAGCTAGAAAAAAAAACAACACAAGGCCTATCTTAAAAAAACCAAATGCCTTGTTTAGGGGATGGCATGAATTCTTTCAATATACAGCACTACTTCATTTGCATCATGTCTTTGAACAAAATTTAAATCTGATGTGCATTTAAGTCTCATGTTTGTATTCTATATTTTTGTCTTTACACCCTGCCTCACATCTACGAATACTGTATTGTACATTCCAATACGTAATGATCATTATTGCTCTTGGCACTTTATGTATATCATATGCCTTTTGTTTAATCTGTATATAGCTTGTATATTGTGTACTGTCTGTCACATATTCATTGTCTGTATATTGTCTAACTGATGGAGACATCATCAGTCGGAACAAAATTCCCTTTGTGACTTAAACTTGGCCAATAAATCTGATTCTGATTATATAAATTTAATATATAAAGCTGAATGATTTTTCTCCCTCTTAACACTGAAATTTCAACAAATGTGTATCACACTCTCATTTTTCATCTGATTGTAATAAAAGTCTCCTATCTGCCCAATGCCAAACAAAAAAAGGAAAAGAACAGAAAAATTTGGGTAGTATTAGTAGTTTTACTAAACTGACTTAAATACGAGAAGATAATATCCTTGTTCAATCTTCATATAAAACTCTGATATCACAAATAAATGCATGTCATATTTAAATAATGCTTATGGTATCCAACTTACAGTAATGACTATGCATAAAATGTCCACCCATTGTCAAACTGCTTAGCCCACTCAGGGTCGCAGGTGGGACTCTGGAGCCTATCCCAGCAGCACAGGACACAAGACAATGGTGCAGTTCATCACAGAACACATGCACACTCACAACTGTACATTATAGGCAATTACACCAAGAAGTGTAACTGCATGAGGAACTAGACTGAATAAACTGGTTGTATTTGGCTGTGTATTTGTATTTTTTTTTTTTTACACAATTTGCATTGTGTATTTTATTATTGTTGCATTTGTATAGCTTTTTATTTGCTGTTTATATACAGGATATAAATGAACAGAGAACACACAAATGATAATACTGTGGCGTCAGACGGACCGAGGCATCGCGAAAGCAGAGATAGAGACAGAGACTACCTTGCTGTGGAAAACAAGATATTTATTAGTAAACCTAAAAAGACTATATCAGGCAGCCAACAAGCATCAAACCAGTTACATAAAGGATACACAAGTGTGTCAGACGCCGAACTGTAAGACGCATACACGGTGGGAGATTTACGCAAGCTAATTACACACGAGGATCGGACCGGGTCAAACAAGACACGGGTAAACACACGTACAACAATAAGGAATTATAACCATGAACATCAACAACACCACAACAAGGGCTAATTACAACTGCAGGCGGTGCATGCTGGGACATGCGCCCCGCCGGTGCTACGATAATAATAAAATGTTCCGACGTGGCTATTTATGTCTTTGTATGTACAATAAACAATTTCATCAGCTCAACAGTTATACAGTCAGCACTGTCTAACTGCAGTCCAGCTACAAAGAGTCTGCGCACATTGATTTCAACGGCTGATTTTTTTTTCACAGCAGTAAAGCACTTGTTACATCTTACATCAGAAACCATCTGCCATTTCGGATGAAGTTGTATAAAAAAAAACTACCCATCTGTGTATTACCAAGTAAAGTTTTATTATATAACGCTGTAGAAGAACTGTTTTATTTTAATAGTGTTTTGCGCTCGTTAATAGTGCAAAAATAATAAAATGAAATTAGGTGCAAATCTGCCTCTTAGTGACTCCTAAGCTCACCCACTGTTTTTATTGTAAGGCAACAACAGGCGCTGGGAAGACGAGGCGGCGGTCTGTCGCGTCTCGATGACGTCTACTGTTTGTTTCCACGTCGTTCGTGAGTAAAGATGGCGGAAGTGGATGACTCTAACAAACCCCTGGTAAGAGAAACCTCTAAAATTAATTTAATTGGGTTTCTCCATGGCAAAAACCATGTATTGATTTGATTTACTGGAAGTAGCCTATTGACATTGTAATGCTGGCCGTTGAAAACAAGAATTGCTGCAAATTAAACCATTCTTTTCGATGCTGGACTGTGTGTTTAAATGTTTAGCTAGTTAGCCAGCTGGGTAACTATCCAACTAATGAAATTTTAAAGTTATCCGTTTATATTTGCAGATGAACTTGATGATATCATTAAGTAATCGTTGATAATGTAATCATATACTCACAAATCAGATTCCGCTGCTATAGTATAAGTAAATGTTATATGTACAAGTGAGTAGATTTGATGGACATGATAATGATATTAGGGTAATTTTCCTTCTTGGTTAAAAAAGAAAAAATACATATTGTGATTTTATGATTATTTTGTATCTTTAATAGTTTTTTTTTTTTTTTACTGATAGCGTTAAAAACATATTTGAGGCTTTTAGCCATCCAAGTCACTGATTTGTAACTTCTTGTACATTTATCTTAGTATAGAAGAAACACATAGAGCTACATAGATTGAAGAAGAGGTAGAGTACTCCTTCGGGGCCAGGATTAAACGGCTACTGTCGTGGTGTATTCCCCGAGCCAGCATTATATTTGAGTCATCTTTAAATATCGCAATCAATGATTCAGGCTGCATTTCTGAAATTTTCGTTAAACATACTTAGCATTATATCTTTAGGCACTAATTAAAATATCTGTGGAAAACAGTTCCTTTGCTGCTGCATTACAGTTGTACAATAAACACAAGTGGTAGAAATGAATAGTCACAGCAGCGTGTGGCTCAGTGGGCTAAACCTGTGTTCCTGTAATCACAAGGTCGCCCGTTCAAGCCCAGCCTCTGCACGTCTGCGGCTCCTTGAGCAAGGCCCTTAACCCCCAGCTCCCTGGGCGCCCCAATGGGTGGCTTCCCTTCGCGGACAACTTCCTCTACAAAGAGCAAGTTGAGGGAGGCATAAAAGCAATTTCCCCACGGGGATCAATGAAGTGTTAAAAAAAAAAAACAGCGATACATTACGACCAAAAACTAAACGAAAATTTGGGGGGGAAAAAAGCAACATGGATTCTAAAAAGTATGCAAAATGTTAGTTTACTGACTTTAAAGGCATCTTAGCATAAAGAAGCATGTGTTTACTGCAGATCAAAGTGCACGTTTTATTCAGATTTTAGTATTCCAACTGCATTCATACATTAAGTCCACTGTGGTTTTTTGCAGTTTGCAGGGCTTTCTGATGTTTCCATTTCAGAAGACATCCCCGTTGAGGGGGAGATCACTGTACCTGTTGGCTCTTCATCGCAGGATGACGCCTACTCTACGCTCGACGAACCTGTTAAGGAGACAATCGTAAGATACCAGCATCTTTTTTTAAACACATCATCACTAAAAGTTCATATTAATATTAAGTTCACATTAAAAGTTCATATTATGCAAATTTCGCCACTTGTGGGACTAATAAAAGATTATCTGATCTGATCTAATCTAATACATAATTGATCTGTATGTTAATGGGTAAATGAAATGAAATGATGAAAATGAATGATGATACTTCATTGATCCCCGTGGGGAAATTCTTTTTTCACCTACCCCATCTTGCTCTCCATGAGTTAAATTTAACACAATTAATTAAAGCAAAACAGAAAGGTTTTACAATAATACTGTATGTTAATTCTAATCTGTAAAATAAATAAACTTAGAATAGTATATGCAATTTGATTTATATTCTCTCTGCAGCTCAGGGATTTGAAAGCAGTGGGAAAGAAGTTTGTTCATGTGATGTATCCCAGAAAAAGCTCAGCATTATTACGAGATTGTGAGTATGAACTGATTTTGATGCTTATCATTAACATGAATTCTGCAGTTGAATTATAGATTAACTTCATCTAACGTATTAGCGATTATGAAAGAGTTAAATATAAGCAAGAACACAAAAATTGGTGCTACATTATGGTGATTTACTGTTTGCTATTTTCTGCAAAACTGCTTCATTACTTGGCCGGTGTTTGACTTACAGTAAATACAGAAGTAAAAAGAAAAAATGTACTTATCTATGTCTGTATATGTAAACATGAAAACTGAAATTATAATGCAAATCAGATGCAAAACAAATTTTAAGGAATATTAATGCAATATTCTGTAAATCTTGGATTGCTTAAAACAGCCACCATTTGCCTCACCTGTTCACAAACATTCATTTGGCAAGTTCCAGCGGGAAATCACTGACATGTCCTCCCAAGTTTTCTACAGCAGGTCCCATCAGCGTAGTATATTTGTGAGTTGTTTCGGTTTGAATCTTCTGTCCAAATTATCCCATACAAGTTCCATGCAAAGCTTGACACCTGGAGACTGGGCACGCCTGGTCATTAGCTCGACTTAGTTGCCTTTTCTCTTGTGGTGGATCTTGCACAGTTTTTGTCATTTTCCTTAAGACTGAAGAGCTGCCTAATCAGTTGTAATCCTGTTGGAAGAACAATAAAATTATACAGCAGGAGCGCAATCTCACTCTGTACTTAAACATATCAAATAATTTAATTGGGAATATCACCTACTAATTGCTCATCACATTAGGTGCTCGTCAAGACCAGACGTGAACAGTAAATACATTCACATGGTGTGTTTTTGGCGGAAAACGTGTTGGCTCAGCCCTTGATTTTGTCCGTTTCTTTAAATGAGAAAATGTCTGTGCAGATGAATGCGTGAGAATGAGATACTGGCAGTTCAGTTCATAATGCGCATATATGAATCATTCCAGATCAGCTTATGTTTTCTGTATTTGAATGTTTCAGTTTCTCTATTTAATAATGTTTCGTCTGCTTCACGGCCCTGTCTTGTGCTTAAGCTGACAGTTTTTGACACGTGGTCATTAGAATTGTTAAATATGAATCTAATTTGTATCATAGTTGCCCTTTTTTTAAAAAAAAAAAATGCATTTTTTAAGTGCTCTCCAGCATATATTTTTAACGAAAATCACATGTCCAGCTCACCAAAGTACACACAAGCTTTCCAAGTAATTACTGATTTTTAAGTCTTGCCAAACTGTGTTTATATGCTCTTTGTGAAATAAGACATTTTGGTTCATTCAAGATTCATCCAAGATTTATTCTTGGCAAAGTAGTAACTTTTCAAGTATTAAAACTGCTTTGCTCACATCAAAGTAAGTATGTGTCAGCATCCCTGTCTGGAATCTGTACAAGTTTGCCTTTTAAGTTTTGCATGTGCTTGAAAGTGATTGGCAGGGTTTTACGTCAGAACTGCAAATGGGAACATTTAAATGTTAGTAACCTGTCTGTGCTTTTCTTCTTCTTTTAGGGGATCTGTGGGGTCCGCTACTCCTTTGTGTCACCTTGGCTCTGTAAGTTTGCTTTTATATGCACATTGATTTCTGCATGGATTATACCATAAAACCAATACATAAAGACAGAATATTTTTTACAGATTTTTCTCTTAAAGAGCTGCTAGATCGTGGTAAAATAGACGTAATAGACTTAATATTTTAATTTAGATCGAAAAGAACTGAAAGGTCAAAAAATTTTTGTTGCTGCGTAAAAATGAAACGTATGTCCATTATGCGGTCGGCCATCAGTCCAATCAAAGGTGAATAGCACACCGAAAATGGCAAGCTTGAATGGATATGACAATGGCACTTATTGTAATGGTCATTTGCTAGAAAGGCCACAGAAACAGTCACTCACCGTTAACACATGGGGTGCACGGGTGGCTTGTTTGGGTTACTGCTCCACCATTTAATGGGGCAACCAAGAAAATAACCTTTATGGAAGCAATATAAAGATTTGAGGGAGTTAAAAATTACTACTTGGTTTCCTTACAGTGAGAGTCGTATTACTGTCGAAATCGAGTTTTCTTGACGTGCACTCTAGCAATTAATTTATCAGAAAGATAATGGTTTAGTCAAATGCTCTTTGTGCATGTGACCATGAATCTTACTGCTGTATTTTGTGCAATTTTGTAGTACTGGGTTCCTCGTAATGACAGATTCATGAGTGCCACTGTAGCATAACATTGTCCAAAAAAGCCTCCTTTGTTCACTTATAAGGCCAAGGAATGGGTCTACAAGCTGACTGACCAGTGAAACGGCATTTGCTAGCATGCATTAAAATCAACCAGTAGAGTTCTCCACAACATCTGTGGTCTGATTTCTCCGTCTACTGACAAGTTTGGCTCCACCCCCATGACACAAGGGTGCCTGCAGAATCCAGTGCTGGGGACTTTGAGTGATATAGTTAATCTTTTTTTTTTTTTTTTTTAACGACAATTTGGTTCCTTTATTTTTAAAAGATAATCAAAAAATTCTGCCCACCTCACCTGTCCTGTCTGCTGTTGTATGTGCACCTGAACACATATAAACCTGAGCTGAAAAAATAGCTAACGAATACAAAACAAAATTTGAGAGTGTGCTGTTCTCCTTTTAGATGTATTCAAGATTTAATTGTATCCCGAGTAAAGTATTGTTTTTTTGAACGTGTGTCTGAATTTTTATGGGAAAAAATGAAATGTATATGAATTTCTAGTGTTGGATCAAGACATTATCATTGACATCCATGTGAATTGTATCCCAGTATGTTGCAAGGAGGCTCTGCGGACAGTAAAGAAGATGGCGGGCCACAGTTTGCGGAGGTCTTCGTGATCATCTGGTTCGGCTCAGTTGTTATAACACTGAACTCCAAACTGCTTGGTGGTACCATGTAAGTATGGACTTAAACTTATATTTTATATCCCGTGGCCAGTAGAATAACCATATTACTATTGGGTCTTTGAGGAAGACCCTCAACTGCTCCGGAAAAAAAGCTGTAAAAATGTCTGACTCTGTTCTCTGACCCCAAACCTCACTCGGTATGTGCGTCTCATAGGAGATTAAGTCGGAATATGTGAAAACTAAAGAATGTCTATGTATTTGTACTCATATTAATGAGAAGTAGTATTATCATCTGGTATAGAAGTCAAGTCAGTGACATTTTTTTACATTTATTTCACACACTTTTATCCAAAGTGACATAGGTTTTTTTGAGAAAGTAGGATCCACTAATCCTTGTAGTAACTGGGCGTTAAGGGCCTGGCTAAACATATATAACAGAGTTGCTTTTGCGTATTAGCTCAGATTGTATGTTTTACTGTTGCCTGTGAAGCCCGTTTGGCCTTTTCTTGTCATACGATTAATGCTGTTGTCATTAAGAACCATCAGCCTGCTTGTTGCAGGGTTCCAAATAAGATTTTCAACTTGATTAGCAGTTTTGCTAATCAAAATTTTCAAAAGTTGCAATTTGA
>JAODLC010000002.1:938870-954052 GCA_026781145.1 Hippopotamyrus pictus
TCATACAGATGTTGTATGGTGTCTTTCTCTCCTCAGCAGACATGGAAGCAGATTATCTGTTTTATTTCTTTCTTTTTCTCTTTGTCTCTTTCTCTTTTTTTCTTTTTCTTTTCCTCTCTCTCCCTCTCTCTCTTTCCCCTTTCTTTGTTTCCCCCCTCTCTCTCTCCCTCTGCTTCTCTCGAGGAAGAAAATAAAAATAAATAAATAAATAAATAAATAAACAAATAAATAAATAAATTAAAATAAATAAATACTAATAAAGTAGTCCTCCGCAGAGGGGGGGTGGTGGAGGGAATATTATTTAAAAAAAAAAAAAAAAAGACTGGTCTTCTTCAGCAACGTCAAAATTGTGCAAAAACTTTCAAGCAAAGAAAAAAAATGAACTCCTTTGACCTAGCCAGCCCAACTGTAGTGCAGTAACTGACGCTCCCTCACAATGCTGGTTATGACCCAACATGTATATGACGAACTCCACCGAAATGTCAAAGCAGCCCAAAAGTACCCTACATTTCTGGGAATCTAGGCAACAGCTAGGAAGATTAGTGATTAACTACTGAAAGTTGTCAACCAAATGGTTTGTGTTTGTGAAGGAACACAAGATGCCATCAAAGAAAATGGTGGCTGCTTTTGAGGAAGGCTGTCTACAGTAGTTGGACGAGAGAATAAGTCAGCAGCTCGCTTACCCTGGGCTTTCTGCGCTGGGGGAAACGCCCCCACCCAGTCGAGGCAATTAACAGGCACCAGCCGTGCACTGTTAGCATTCTTCACAGTGTGGCTACCCGACTTACTGTGAAGAACCTTTTGCAGCTCTCTGCCTATGTGGTGCAGGCGAGAGCTGCCAGTGCACAGTGGATTCCCAGTGGGTCGTCATGAAACAGCAGTTACGAGTTTCAGCCTAGATTCAGCATACACCTGATAATGGTTAAGAATTTAGAGTAACCATGCTTCATTTCAATAAAACCTTTTCATGCATAGGATGGTAAAATCACTTCATTCACTTCCCCTAAAGTTCCAGGCTTTCTTGATGAATGTAGTTTGTAGATATTATAATGACATATGTTGATTGCTTTCAGTACAGATGCCTTGTGTGGCATACAGACCAACTAGACTGGTCAGAATTTTTTGAATGGCTTACTTTTTATTACTTGTATATTTGGACTTTGTCAACAGGTGATCTTTGTGTGGATCAAAAGATAGATGAGTTGTCGATTTGCATCAGTACTGAGACGGGAGGTATAGGGTTTTCGTAACAGGCAGTGTTGGATGGAGTTGTGTGAAGTAGCTAAGCATTAAATATTGAACGTGGAAAAAGTTTCTGAAAATTAAGGCCCTATACAGTAGTTCTAATATATTTACCCCAAAGCTAATTGCATGACACACTTGTTATCGTTATTTCCTGGCTGCGTCTCACTCCTCATCATCAACAGTAACGAATTTCTTCTTAATTTTAGTGTGATAATTTACCCAGACTGACAGCAAAATACTTGGCACTCCTCTACTGAAACACATAATACATTTCCTCAAGAAAGCCTATATTCTGCTGTTATTATCACAATCCACCACTTCAGTGTGAGATTATATTTATGTGCTCCTAGAAAGTCCTAAAAATTGTTTGGGATAAGCTTTTAGCCATTATTTTTTCCCTATTGCGGTTGTCCCAAAAAAGATGGCGCTATACAGCTTCGCATTGATTACAGCAAATTAAACCGCCTATAAGGACTGTTTTCCCTTCGCAGCAAATAACAGCATCAGCTGATGGTATAGTTGTTGGCACTTTGCTCACACCTGCTCAGTGGGCACAGTCACATGATCTTGGCATAGATGAATAAGGAGAAGTCTAAGTTCTGCGCCACTTCTCGGTTATCTGGAGTTTAACATAATGCCATTTGGACTATGTCATGCTCCAATAACTTTTCATGCTTCATGGAGCATCTCTAGCAGTGAAGATCTCCAGTTCTTAATACCATAACAGCATCTAGATATTATCTTTCTTCATCCTTTTCAAACTCAGAGGATCTTGAAATGGTGCTTTGTGTATTTGTGCATATGAGAGAAGAGAAACTCAAACTTTAAAAACTGCAGTTTAAGGAACTAGACATGAGGAAATAAAGGACTAGAAATGATTCAATCAATAATGTATTAATAAGGAATTAGTATTTATTGAGAAACATTCTAGTCCACTGCGATGGGTTGGTGCCCCATCCTGGGTTGTTTCCTGCCTGGCGCCTATAGCCTCTGGGATAGACCCTGACCCTGAATAGGACAAGCGGTTGCAGAAAATGGGTGGATGGATGGATGAGAACTCCATTCAACTAAAAGGATGAAACAATCAACTCGACACCCCGAGGAAGGTACAAATGTCATAAATATTGCCACAGAAATCTATCCAAATTGGAGTCTTCATGGGTGGATGGATATTCTGGTCCAGCTTGAAGGACAGCATCTTTCTTCCAGGTCCATGTTGCCAGATGACATTACTTTCAGCTTATAGGTGGGACTCTGCCAATCAGGAAACGGGGGCTCATTGAAATGAAGTAGAAAAATCACACATCATCCCATTTCCCTGTCATCGATAAGGACAGGCCTGTAAAAACACTGACCCGTAAGAATTAGTGCTACCTGTCCAAGGTTTTTCTGATGTTAGTTCTATGGATCAATAAGGCAGTCTCGGTCTCTTTTGTGCTGAAATAGCAAGGGCTATTACTGTTTGTGCCATTATACCCACTGTAGCCCTGGAAATCAAGTGCTGCGTTTGTGAAGAAAGTTCTGGCCCATTTCATGGGATTTGGCTTTGAAAAGAGCCACAAAGGACTAATTTCTCACATGATATTAAACTTTGCTGTACAATTGGAAGAAAGAAAAGTGGACCATATGCTTAGTTAATTTGTTAAATTTTCTGTAACAGTGCAAAACTGTGCAGCAAGAGATTTCTTTTCCTCTAACGTCAGATCAGACCTCTTTATTTCGGGTATAATGTGTTTTGTAGAGCTGACAGAATTTACTGCAATGGAAATGTGTTGTCATTCAAGACATTTTTTTTTCTTAGATTCAACTTTATGTATTACAAATTACTGAAATTCGGTTTGGCATCTAATCCAAAAGTGTAAAATAGTGCAAATGTGCTAGAAACTGTACGATATATACATATGTGATAACGAAATAGTACATCTACACATTTTCTTATTTGTGACACATGTGCTTGGGCTCCCAAATGAAACATTTTGTTGTGCCCCTGCCTTGCTCTGTTAGAAATTCTTCTTCTTAGTTTTTTAATTAATCTCTATCGTCGGACTTTGTGACCAGAAAAGATTGATTTGCATAGGATATGAGTGTGCAGTTCATTTGCATCGACCATTTATGGATGTTTGTGGGTGACACCTAAGCAGGATCTCATGCACATTTACAAGGATTTATCAAAGGGAAATTCCGTACATATTTGCATAACTCAAGTTTGATTAATAAGATTTTCTTTGTGTGTACGCATTTTTTCACTGTGAAGTTTATGTAAAGTTTGATAAATGAGAGCCCCATTCAGCTGAAAGGATGAAACAACTCGACACCCTGAGGAAGGCACAAATGTCATAAATATTGCCACGGAAATCTATCCCCATCGTGCGCCTCACTATAAACGTGTAAAAATCCACATTCGTACAAGATCCAAAAAGCACAGCTGAAATCTGCCTCAACGGCAGGCATAATTAATAATTTTGCACGTTAGTGTTTGTTCGGATTACCTCTCTGGCATTTTGATGACCGCCAATAATGTGCCAAGAGTGTGGTGTTGCAGCTTTCACCTTATTTGTTGGATCACCAGCAAAGTTTCCATTTGTGATTTAGGTCCTCGTTAAATCCGTTTGTGATTCACTTTTATGGAGGCCCATAATATACTGCTGTGGGCATTCTCTTCATTTTCTTCTGTAGGAATTGAATACACTACCAGAACTTCAAGGTATTAATGTACTCTGTGAATCAAATGGTGTAATGGCTACCTGGAGAACAGCCGCAATTGCAGTGTAGCAGCTGGGATTGTGCGTTTTAGATTTCTGACAGTTGTTTTTTTGAGTCGGACATCTCAAACAGAAGGCATCCATCACGATTGTGTCCAGGAAATATGAATTTTCCTATGCTTTGAGTCCCTTTTTCACATAGAATGGTACACAGCTGGACTGGTGTTTGTTACTTATGAAATGTATAACTTTAAAAGGTTATTCCAATTTATTTCTGTATATTAACTACCGTAAGTCCTGTCCAAACTAAACAAACACCACAAATGAGCTGGGAGGGGGAAACAAAAGAATTTTTACTTCAGTGATGTTAATATTAATTTGTGGCAGAAGACTTTTTAATAGATGGAGTGTATGTGTCAGCTTAGATTTTATTTCCGAGGAGTGCACATTTCTCAATTATTTTGTTGTGGTTGTGTTGTGGAAGTTATTCTGCAGTTTTTCCCAATTTGCTGTGAACCACTCAATCTGACTGAGAATACATGAGTGGTGAACGAACTGAGGGCAGGGAAGGCTGCAGGAACCTGGGGTATCCAGGGTGAACTTCTCCAGGCTGGCGGTAAGGCTGTCCTCCTGCCATTGCAAGCAATCTTTGCTTCCATTTGGGAGACGGGTGTCATCCCAACCAAATGGAAAATGAGACCTGTCCCTATCTGAAAAGGGAAGGTAAATCGCCTGGATTGCAGCATCTACTGGCGGATAACACTGCTCGCAGTGCCGGGCGAGGTCCTTGGTTGGGTCACCCTCAACAGGATCCGTGATCACTCGCTTGCCTACCAGCTGAACATAGAAAGAGGAGCAGTCTGAGATGCCCAAGAAGTGTACTATCAACTTCATCCTGGCATTGAGGTTCTCATTGTGCGCAAATGCGAATATTGGCAGGGTTTCTTTGCAGCGTTTGACTCCGTTGATTGAGCTTCCCTGTGGGATATCCTGAGACTTTATTAATCCCCCAGAAGTTGCTGAACATCAGAGGTGGCCTGTACACCAATACTCTGAGGACTGTGCAGAGTGGAGACAGAACCTCTGCATTCTTCCCTGTGAATGCTGGGGTTCTTTGGGGTGTGCTCTTGCTCATACTCTGTTCGGTGCTTGCATGGATAGGTAGGATCTTGGGGTCTAGCAGTTGTGGGGCATCTGTTGATGAGGAAAGATTTACCGATCTTTACTGTACTGGCAATGCTGCGACCTTCACGGAGTCAACAGAGGCTCTGTTCGGGGCTCTCTAGAGACTGAGTATGGAATCTGATAAAATCCAAGATTCAATGACCCATTGGACACAGTGCTCAGCAGTGTGTCTGTCTCACTTACTTTAGCAGTGACATTCATGTCTCTGGTGACTCTTCCTATGAAATCAGCAGACGGATTGTGAGAGCATGGGGGGTCATGAGGTCGCTGGAAAGGGGTGTGTGGTGCATCAGATATCTCTGTAAGGGGATGGAGACCCAAGTCTTTAAAATCCTGGTGCTCCCCGTCTTGCTGTAAGGCTGCGAGACATGGATGCTCTCCAGTGAGCTGAGATGAAGATTGGACTCCTTCGGTACTATGTCTTTTCGGAAAATCCTTGGGTACTGCTGGTTGGATTTTGTGTCGAACGACCGGTTGCTCAGGGAGTCCCAGGTGAGGACCTGAGTGACTGGAACAGGGCTGAGGGGACGTCCATGCACCACCTGGAAGCGGCAGATAGATAGCCATTTCCGAAGAGTAGGACTGGACTTCATTTTGGCCTGGGGGTGGTTGCCAACCAGGATCCTGAGTTTTTTCATCTTGCGGTGAGTGTGGCAACATGCTGTACCAGTGCATGTTGGAATGTGTGTTGAAACAGTGCTGTTCTCTGTTCGGATAAAGAATTTCATGAAAGGCATTGATAGTACCTTTTTAAAATTCTATTTCCTTTTAAATGCATTGAATGTTACACCAGATAGACTAAGATCATCATTTGCATTTTTACCCTTCCATGAAATTGAAGTTATTCTGAATTATACACAAAATATCTTATACAGTGATTAAATATGATTTTGTAGCTCATTGACTGTCACATCCAGCAGATGAAGACTAATATGTTCAATACCTCCAAGAAAGTAAATATGGAAAAGACAAAATTGGCACATTCCCCCCGAACCTTTTCAGCTATTTTTTTTTTCTGCCAGTACGAAGCCGCATTAGACATCCTTCAACTGACAAGGTCTCGAAGAACCTAGTAAAGGTCTGTGGAGTTGCAGCTATTCATATTTGTAAGCTTTTGCATAGAGCTGTTTTTATCTGTCACTGAATGTGTCCAATTAATATGTCATTTATAGAAGACTTTGACAAGTTTTTTGTTCACAAATTTTCTAACGGTGGAGCATAACATTCGGTAATAGGAGAAACTTTGACATAGTATATCACCCATTGAAACATTTAAGATTATTATCGCTGTATAATCGTATAAGCAGAGTGCAATGGAGAGCTGCTGTAGGAGAAGGTAACTTAGGATCACTCAGCACTAGACAGCAATAACGATGAATAAATAGTCAGTCATTTAGGAAAAGCATACAGTACTTTCAAGAGATGCTACTTTGCTCCAGGATGGTGTCTGACCCATGTGGAAAATAATTTGATAAAGATTGTTGCAAATGGATGTCAAGGACCAACCCCAGAGATCCTCTAGTGACATCAGAAGGACTAAACCACCTGGGGGACCCCAACGAGGATTACCTTCCTGAGAAATAGAAACTGCCCGGTTTTCGTGCTTTTCAACCGGTTTTTCTGGTTTTTCAGTTCCTAGGCAGTCTGACCTCTCAGCAGATTCCTAGTGGTTTAATCAGTGGGGCTCATTTTAGTTTGCCTGATCTGAAACAACGACGCAAGATCTTCATGGCCAGTCTTGAATTTGAACGTTTATTCCTGAGGAATCCCCATTGTCGTCTCAGCCACGCCCCTCCAGGGGTTCCGATCGGTAGGGCTTCCACGAGGTTCTGCGTCCTGTCAACCAGTTTTTCTGGCCGTACCGGTTGCTCCCGTTCTGGTCTCTCCTCTACTAGCTGTGTCTTGTTTTCCCCGGTTTCGGTTTCCCTATATCAGGCGATTCTGCTCTCTGATCGGTGCGAGATCTTCATGGTGTGCCCTGAGTTTGAGCGTTTTCCCCGGTATGTGTTTATCTGTGTCTTGACTTCTGCTACGTTTCCTAGACTCTGAGTTTCTGCCTGCCCCCCTTCTGGACCGACGCCAATCGCCCGACCCCTGCCTGGACTCTCGACCGTGTTTTACGCCTCTGCCCTCTTTTGGACCGACGCCAATCACCCGACCCCTGCCTGGATTCCCGACCGTGTTTTCTGCCTGCCCCCATCTGTACCGACGCCGATAACCTAACCGCCCCGCCTGAGTTTCGGTTACGGTTTGGGGCTCAGCTCCGGGTTCCTCTGACTTCTCTGTCGAGAATATTAAATAAACATCGATACTCACAGTGGAGCCATGTCAGTGTCCGACTTCTGTCTGCCTGGTTACCTGCACCCTGTTTTCGCCCCCAGACCCCGAGACTTTCCTGCCCCCTCAATCTCCGACGCTCATCACTTCTGCCTGTCCACCGACCACCGAATACCTGCCTTAGCCCTCTGATCTCCGAAGCACGTCACCTGACCCCCACCTGTTTTTGACTACGTTTTCTCTCTGTCGCCTTGGAAGTAGTGACGAGAGTTATTTTTCGCTCTAACAGCAATTTCCGAGAGTTTTTTCATCTCAAATAAGGCCGCTCCTCATTCCTGATATAATGACGGAATTAAATAACTGTATAATAATGCCATATACTGTCTCAAAAGTCTATTGTCAGCGTTTACTTTTCATGTATTTCTATTCTTTTTGCTTTATTCTTTAATTTTCAGTCAAAGTGCTCTACCCTACTGCACCTTTGTCCTGAACCTCTGAATTACCAGAAACAATAAGCACCTTTTAAAAGTATTTTCTAAAAATAAGGGACAGATTTTATTTGGTGAGAGCAGGCCATTGAGCACTATTTTTTATATATATTTGTGAATATCATTAATGACCAAAAAAGGGCAAAAATCCTCTAATGGTGAGTTCTACATCAAATCCAATTGCACATTTGAATGAAGTTACCTGATTTACATGCTGTGTCACGTCTCACGGGGAAGCAGGCAAAGGAAGCCGTGAATACGAACCAAAACGGGTTTATTTCGGGGCAGCGACACGAAGACACGGAATGACATTACAATGACCGGACTGCGGAAACGAACGGAAACGCGGACTAAATACTATGGACTAATGACAACAATTAGAAACAGCTGTAAAACACGGGGAATCCACACGGGGTTAACGAGGGGGCGTGGCACACAGGAGGAGCGGACGATCGGGGCATGACATGCTGGATGATAACGACATAGAAAGCTGCTTAAAAATTGTTAGATCAAGACAAAACAATCCAGTGCTTTAAAAAAATAAAAGTTTGAAATAGCTCTTTCATAATTTTCTATATTTCTGGACTTTGAAAAAAAAAGCCTGAAATCCCAGTTTGCATCTATTGCTTGTAGAGGGTCGTTACTCAATGAAGGTGCGGCCAATTTGCATGACACATCACACGTCACATCACACATCACATTGCATGACACGTACACTTGCTAAGGGGCTTTTTATTCATGTTGTTTTTTATACATTTCATCCTTTTTTAACTCAAATGCAGAAAATGGTTCTATCTTCCAGACGGTACAACTTGAAGAATGTGAGGTACACTGCATTTATATACAGTATATCTTTGGAAGCTTGTTATTTGGAATCAGTTAGGTGGCCCTCATTCCTGTCACACATTCCTGTGACACACTCCCAGACTGTCACCCTGGGAATAAATATTCCCACATTATTGACAATCGGTTCCTATTAAATGTCACTTTCCTGATTTTCTCTCAACTTTTGAAACTGGCACTAATATGGAAAAGTGGGACTTTGAAAACTTTTTTTTTTTCAGGTTTGCATTTTCAAACTTCAAGAATGGCAACTAGAACCCACTGAAAGGTCTGGTGCCAAATATCCTTCCTCATATGCTCTCTCTCTCTCTCTTTCTTGCTCACGCATACACACATAATTATATTATTATTGTCGTTATTATTTTATTTTATCAAGGTCTTTCAAAAACTGTGCACTTTCTCTGGCTTGGATTGATGATGAGTTGCATTTATGTAACTGAATTTCCCTCTCTCCTTCCTTGGGCCGTCAATGTAGATGCTGAATTCAGCTAAACGTAGTGGGAGTTGCTCACAGCCATTCATCGAGAAGAACCAGAGCAGACTTCAAATTCCCTGCACTCTGAATCTATGGGAGTGATCGTTCTGGAGGGAGGTGTTGTGTCTGCTATTCTGACAAACCTGCCAAAAGCTCGGTGTTCTTTATCTGGTTTGATTTATGAATTGAATATAAACTATAAGGCAATGAACAAGACATCTGAATTTATTTCAGAGAGTGATTCTTTCAAGGAGATATGTCTCTGAATCCCAAACTGCAAACATTGAAAAACCTGCTTCTGACTTGGAGTGTCTACAGCAAAGGGCTGTATGTGACAGTCAGCTACCTTCTGTCAAAGCATACTAGATTATGTATACAAGTTGTTTAAAAATTACTTTCGGAGGATTTGGGGTAATAAGTTTTTGCTGCAGTCGACATACTGTTGTGTGGCAGAGAGACAGGTGGTGGAATATATGACGACAGAGGCTTGGTGTGCAGGGAATTGGCGGCTGGAGATTTTATGGCTCTGATCACAGACTGAGCCTCTCATGAACTTAACACACAGTCAGTCTTGCACACTGCAGGACCATTTTCACGTGTTATGGCGCCACAGGATGATGGGACTGAAGCTGCTCTGCATGCTTGCCCTATCCTGGGGTAAGCAGGGTCACCTTCTCCTAAAAGACATACACTCACTGCACACAACAATCCCCTCCTCCAAACTCAGCCCAGTCATTGAGGGCATGCAGGGAGGCAGCTCACCCAATGCAGTCGCATTGTCCCACTAATGTTCCCTGTGGTCATCGCCACCCCCTTGCCATCAATGGCATGTCCCAGAAACGTTAGTCACTACTGGAGTAAATGCTACTTGGAAGAATGCAGTTCCAGGCCAGCCTGCGGTGGTGCTGTGAAAACCTCCCACAGATTGTCTGGGGCCTGGTCAAATCCCAACACATTTACCAGAAAATCATCCAAGTAGATGATACACTAGGTCTGGGGGATTCATTCTATGAGGTGCTCAATAGTGCCTGGGGCACTGCATAACCCAAATGGCATCGCAGTGAAGTGTCACTGCCCAGGGTGAATATTGTCTTCTTTGAGTCTGCTGCCAGGGCCAACTGCCAGTACTTGCCGCGGAGGTCCAGTGAACTAAACCTGCTGGAACTAGTCAGGGCATGAGGACAAAGCAAGGGATATGAGTCTGCTTAGGTGATGGCATTCAGGCAGTGGTAGAACTGCCAGCTAACATTCTTTGTACATACCAGGACAGAAGGGGCAGGTGATGGCTGTATGATTCCTGCTCTATGATACTTAGACTTGTAACTAAGCTACTTGCCTCTGGTAGGTGATAAGGGTGCAAGCAATTGAACTGGTATCTATTTCATGTTGGACAATGTTGGTCAGGGTGCAGCCGACTAGCACCGACAAGCATCTCCATCCCAACATTTGGACCCCTGTCATAGACCTGAGGTAGACCTCAGTTGGAGCCAAAGGGCCCTACAATGTTGACTCTGCAGATCCCGAAGACGGACCAATGGGTAGGTCTCAGGTCTCAGATCCCTTCACTGAGCTGCCATACTGTCAGTTCCCAGAAGCTCTGGGAAAAGTTCTCAACAGTCCTGAGCCTTGTGTCCCTTTTTCGAACTACCAGTTTCCAGCTATCACCAACGCATAGCCACCCAATATTCCTCCTGTCCTTGAACATCAGTAACTCTGTTAATCTCAAGTGCAGGGTATGAGGAGCATTTCCAAACTAGCCCCTTCTACCAGGACCAGGGTGGAAGATGTCATGAAGTGGAGATGGTACTGTAGAGTCACTGGGGCCTTCTGATTACCCTGCACCCACTCACACTTACGGTAGGACCATATGCAATCAAATGCACAAGGTCTTATGTGTCTAAAATGTTTGCTGTTTTTAAAACAACCTTGAAGGCTTGAGCTCAAGGTTGTCAGACCTTGTGATTGCTTAAGGTTTAGTCTATCCACTTAGAGCTCTTTGTAGAAATATATTTGAATGTTCACTTTACTTGAAGAAAAGTTTGCAATTAGCCATAGCTTTAATATGCAGATTAAATACACATTGAGATAAATAGCATTTTCACAATTCATATTACTTGGTATAACTAAGCCATTTAAATTGAAGTAATGCTGTAATTCTACTCTGAAGGTTGAAGAGTAGTTAAATTAAGTCAAAAAGTCAGTAACTCATTTTACCTGAAATCTATTTCATACTTTGTTTTAGAAAAAAAAGCGCAATTAACTTTTAGTTGTTTAGATAATTCTTTAATTTAGATTAGAATTTTGGTGGATAAAAGTTCTTATTTCTGAAAAAAAAAAAAAGACACATACAACAATAAGAAATGAAAATGGTATCTTATGAGGAAAAAGACACTACCATGATATTTGTGAAAGGCGCACAGTTTTTCATTGAACAGATAGATTGCTTTAGCTGACGGGATCGGTCCCTGCCTCATCCTGTTCTGTCTGTTGTTTCCCTGTTTGGCCAGCAGGTGTCACTGGGCATCCCATTCTTTTTCGTTTGCCTAGCTTTAGCACCTTTTTCAGTCCATGTTGTTTTCTTCTGCTCCCCTGGCCGTCGTGTGGCTGAATGAGCTAAGCGTGCGGATGAAAACCCCGCATCCGTAACTGCCTTCGTCAACAATGTTTGATATTTCATCCGTACCACATGTTGATTATGTTAATATACTCTGTATTGGTCCTTGCATTTAGTGTCTTTGTTACTGGTTTTCTCTGCCTGTGTCCAGGTATGAACTTATGTCCTGATATTCTAGCATCTCCTGGTATTTCATATATACCTCCTAAACCTTAGCGTTTTGTTACTTGGTAATGGTCCACACATGTCCCTCGTTTAGACCTCGTTCTTTGTGTGTATATGTACCTGTTCTTGCCCTGTTCCTCAGTCCATCATTGAATTTGAATGTTTTTCTTGTATGTGTTACCCGCTAGTGCTTCTGTTGGATGTTTCCTTGATAAGTACCCTATTTTGAGTGATTTTCCTTGTATTTAGTTTGGATTTCCTAAGTGCTTGCTTTGTCTGCCTGCCTTTATTTAGACCCTTTGTGGTCCCTTTTGTTTCCTTTTTTCTTCTGAGTTCAGTTTGTAATAAAGTTTCCAGACTGTGCGTGACGCAAAGTGGATTGTTGTTCCCTTAATGACATTCCCCTTAATGACGTTAGCAAAAGCAGTACACTGTGAGCAATAGTATATTTATGTTTTTAAAACTATTGGCGGTAATAACTCTGTATCCATTTCTGTATTTTAGTCCTCCATCACCCTTCCTAAGTGTGTGTGTGTGTGTGTGTGTGTGAGGGAGAGAAAGAGAGAGAAATAACACACATTATCCATTTTATTGTTGAAGAGAACGGATGGTGAAAATTCAAAAATAGAAAACTGGAAACAGAATGAATTAGCTAGCAGGTTAACCTGGAAAGTAGACAATGCAGACAGTAATGGTGTGTGATGTGAAGCATTCACAAGTTTCATTACACTTGTTTGTCAGCTTGCAGCCACTTAGGTTCTTTGCGTCTATAGTTTGTCTTATTTGAGAAGCATAACAATCCTATGACATCACAATGCATTAACGGGCTGAATTATGGAAGATGTGATGTTAGATTAAAAAGTCAGATTGAGGGGCAGGGCACAAGGGTAAGTTTGTGATCTAGTGTGCTTTAGTCATAACTCACTCCCCTAGAAATACACCTCAGTGGTTCACATAGGATGAAAATCACAGTCTTTACAGTGAGTACATGTCATGGCGTCTGACTTACCCATTTTGGAGCATTTTATGTTCTGTAGCGTGAATCCTATAAATAATTGCATGTTGGGTAAATGGTGCTTTAGTATTGAAGTCTAAGAAACTACTTTGCAAAATCTGTTGTCAATATGATGTTTAACCCAGAAACACACAATTTTACTGCTGTGATGACTGTATCTAGTAATTTTATTTTTGTCATTTTCAGTGGATGCTTTTGGTGGGGTGGGCAAAGACTTTACGAATACTTTTATTTGGGAGGAATGCAGACACTCCCCACCAAAAAAAAAAAAATAATATTTTTTTCGTAATTTCATTTTAAAATCCGTAGCATGGAAAAGGCAGGGAACAACAGAGTTAAATAGAAAAATATAAAGCTGCAAAGAGATATCAACAAATCAAATCACAGTTAAAATCCCTCAGCTTTCTGCCCTCATACTGTATAAGTCAGAAAAAGGCGTGTAAGTGTTTTGCACAAAATTATGAGTGCTGAGCTGGGATTCTGGCCAGTTCTTGGTTGGGTGATATTTAGCGCTTGGGCTTGTGGCAACACTGTCAAAGTCGTCTTTGAGGCTCAAAGCTCACACTTGCCTGAGGTTTGCTTTCAGGCACAGTAACCCAGTGATGTGGGCAGACAAAATAAACTGGGTTATTATGGATATGCAAGCATGAAAATTGGTGTCACACATAAATGCATGCATTTGTTTTTCTTGCATATATAAAAATAGGATCATAAAACTAGGATAGAGACTGTTATAAACATTTTATGAACAACTGTTTCTTAACTTTATTTAACTTGTTAAATATAATAAAAGAAAACATTTAGATTATCCTTCACTTTATAGAATACATTACATGGTGGTGCTGAATATAATAACAATTTATAGGCGTAGAAGTAATATGGTGTTTAGATTGTCTTAATTAATAAGCGTATCTGGTTTTGTCTTTGTTGTCTTTCCCTGCAGCTGTCTGGAGCAGACGAACATCAGGTTTCCCTCTTGTGGCAGGGCAGACTCATTACATCCGACGCAGATCGCCGTTGTAATCATGATAGCAGATTCCCAACATGCCAGAATACTTTATACAAATATTTCAGTGACTGATGAAATTATTTTGCGGAGTTAGCTTGTCAGTAAAATAACAATATAACAGCATTTATTAACTGCACATGAAGACATATGGAACGTGGCATTAAGGAGGTGCCTCATTAATGACATCATTTTTCACTACACATAAGAATGTGATGTCGCTGTAAAATGTAGTGCATGCATTTCAATTTCAGGTGCTCAATTCTGAATCAGCGCTGTTGAAACACACTTTCTGGAACAATATAAAATATTCTAGGAAAAATCCTAAGACAGTTTCCGTGCGATTGAAAATGTAATATTGTGTGTGATGTGTCGGAACCAAAGTGTTCTTTAAATGCACTTTATACAGACGTGGTGATCCTGGTGTGAATTTCAATAGTGGCACCTTTATTGCAAAACCTGCCTGAAAGATTCCCCTTGAACAAACGGTGTCGGGAGGAAGCCTGATTCCAGTCCAGGGAAATCAGATTGGAGTCACACCTCTTCCACCTTTCAGGATTCTATACTTAACAGAGATAAGGTGAAGCTTTCAAAATCATAAAGGATAGTGTAGGAATGAATTACATAGTCTTCCATAATTAGCCTATAGACAGGTATGGTCCTATACTTACATTTTTTACCATATGATTTTTCTCTGGTAATACAGGTTTAAGAAAAAAAGTATGAAGGAGTTCAGTAATTTAAGTATGCATAATAGAGAAATTACATATTTCATTAACAATTAAAACTGATTGTTCAGGAACATACAATAGCCTATTTCACTACAGTGGCTGTAGTTTCATGTTGCTGCTATCACAGCATATGTTTATGACATCACAAAACCATTGTCATCTATTGTCAAATTTTTTTGCATACCAGGGTCATTTTCATAACTACTCCCAATATCTGATATTATATGATATGATGATTATCCACAAAATTCCCCTTCCATTTTGCCCATGTGTTTATGCAGCAGATCGTTTATGTACTGTATGCATGCTGAATTAGCCCAAACTTTAATATTTAAAGTAATTTTGTTTCCTTTTCAGCTTGTTTAATGGCTTATGTTGGAGGTAAGACAGGGGTGTCAAACTCCAGTCCTGGGGGGGGGGGGGGGGGGGGGCCCTT
>JAODLC010000002.1:954152-966017 GCA_026781145.1 Hippopotamyrus pictus
TATCCTATCAATATGGGCCAACATTTCTAAAGAATGCTTTCAGCACCTTGTTGAATCAATGCCACGTAGAATTAAGGTAGTTCTGAAGGCGAAAGGGGGTCAAGCGCCATATTAGTATGGTGTTCCTACTGTAATAATCCTTTAGGTGAGTGTATGTCAATGTAAGTTCCACACGAATGCCAGGACCCAAGGTTTCTCAGGAGAACATTGAGCAGAGCATCACGCTGCCTTCTTCCCATAGTGCATCTTTGTGCCATCCCTCCCCCAGATAAACGGCACACACACTAGGCAGTGCACATAATGTAACAGAAGATATGACTCATCAGACCAGGCCACCTTCTTCTATTACTCCATTCAGATCTGATGCTCAAGTGCCCTTTGCAGGCACTTTCAGCAGCGGATGGGGGTCAGCATGGGCAGTCTGACCAGTCCGTGCCTACGTAGCCCTGTACGCAGCAAGCTGCGATACACTGTGTGCACACCTTTCAGTCATGGCCGGCGGCATTAACTTTTTCAGCAGTTTGTGCTATATCTCCTGTGGGATCAGACCAGAGAGGCCAGCCTTCACTCCCCACGCACATCAGCGAGTACTGGGCACCCATAACCCCATCAACGGTTCAACGGATGGCCTTCCTTGGACGGCTTTTAGTAGGAGATGGTCACTGCCTACCAGGAAGACCCTACCAAACCTGCCGTTTTGAAGATGCTCTGACTCAGTTGTCTGACCACCACAATGTGGCCCTTGTCAAAGTCACTCAGGTCCATATGCCTGTACATTTTTCCTGCTTCCAACAAGCTTCAAGAAGTGTCAGTTCACTTGCCTCATGTATAATGGCACCCTTGACAGGTGCCATTGCAACAAAATAATCAATGTTATTAACTTCACCTGTCAGTGGTTTTAATATTATGGCTGATCGGTGTAGAATGCATATCATATATTCATATAAGTGCGTGTTTGTGTTAAATTGACCTTCAGTCAAAAACATGACTTGAGGTCTGTGATACTTTTGTGTGAGGTAGTTCAATTTCATTTTGGACAATACGGATAAAAAGTGCAATTCAGCTATAAATCTACAGTAAGACAGCTAGTGGAAAAGGGAATAAGTGTTGTAACATTCTGATTCCGACTTACCCAAGAATATTCCAGTAGAGTATGTCTTTGCCCCTGGCTTCTCTGCCAGGTCAGAGTGGAGAGGGAAGCAGACTCCATTTTTGCCATAATAGTTACCGAACGTCTGCCTGTCCCAGAATGGGACGACGGCTATCATAAAGCCAAGGGCCCAGATGGTGATGAGGATCGAGAGAGTCTGCTTCCTCCCGGCCCGGTAGTTGTGGAAGGGGAACACGATGCAGATATACTTCTCGAGGGTCATGTACGTTAGCAGCATGACAGATACTTCGGTGGACAGCATGGCCAGGGAGCCAATGAGCTGACATTGTGTGCTCTCCATCCAGAACTGGGCGTTCCTGTTGTACTCCCCACAGTACTTAATGTCAAAGGCGCCAATGAAGAACAGATAGACTCCCATCAAGCAATCTGCACCTGATGGACAAAGTCATATGAGAAAGATCTCACTGTTGGAGGATTCATTCCCTTCAGTTTTCTCACTTTTAATCCTCTTTATCCACTTTGTTTCTATTCAGTTAGATGAACGGTCTGTTATTTTTCTGATTAAACTGTTAGCTTCACTAGGGTTTAGTTATACTTCATTAGCCTATACTCCATACTGGTATAAGTTATGAAATGGGTGGGTGTACCTCAAGCTACGTTTACTCACAGCAGAGTGACTTGATGGACATAGTATGGTGGTGGTCGTTAGATGTGATGCAGGAACGCAGGCATATAACGAAGACGTTGCCGAAACAGATGATGAAAGCCACCACCCAGACGAAGACCCGCAGGATGATATTAGCCAGCAGATTTTCGAAGGAGGATATCCCGTCGGTATTGGGTTTGCAGCTCCTCACATTGGGGGAATAACCACAGTATTCAAACTTCTTAAAGTATCTACAGAGTACCGTGGAAGGAAGGAAGTCAGTGAAAGAACACAGAGAACAAAGAACAGTGGATTGAACCAATCTCAAACAAACAATAACGTCAAAGTTTCCATTTTCCTGCTGCTTCTCCTGCTGGAGGTCCTGATAACAAGCGTAGAGTAATTTTAAAAGTGTACTTACATATGAGAGAGGTTTCCAAGAGACCGGAACATTCTGATGCTGATGCTTGGGATCTCTATTCCCTCCATTCCCCTTATGAAACAAATGTAATTACAATTGTGCATTATTTTTATAAAATATGTGAAATTAAATTATATTACAGATTTTCAAACAATGCTAATTTATTCCGATTCTGCATATTGCTGCTATCATGACAAAAAATTTGTCCAGTTTGTTGTTATAATGAGATACTTATCTTGTTATAAAGAGAAAAACATTTCATGACGTCTCTTCAGTATAAGTTAAATAAAATTACATATAATTCATTCTTTGTAGTGTTGGGCATTTCAGGTCCAGAAGCTACAAATTCAGACCAAGATTTTGTTTCTACAAACCAGCTGAACATAGAGTCACAGTCACAGACCACTCAAGTGGATGGTAGAAATTATTTTATTTAATCATTTTATTTAATCTTTTTTTTAAATTTTTTTTAAAAAGTCGGCTTTCCATTAGGACAACCCTGTGTTGAAAGCCTTGCGCCGTTCTATAACATTACACGCTAAATTACGAAATGAAACTCTGTGGTATGAAATCTGACTGCAAACTGATGCCTCTCGGTCACTGCCATGCTTATCAGCTTGAGCCGAAGGTAACCACCTGCTTTGTTTAGAGCTTTAGGGCATTACATCATGCCTTCAGACTCACAGTGACTGCAGGTGCACTAAGCCGTCAAACTGATCCTGGTGGATGTGAGACAGGGGGTTGTGTGAGATGTTCCTGAAAGGAGAAAGCAACACAATGAATCTAGAGTAATTCAGCACATTCGTTTGGTTTCAAGCGAAGTCAAATCTTTAGGACAACAATATATATAAAGATCATTATTTCATATACATACAAGCGACCACTATTAGTTATATCTAACAGATGCAGTTGAGGTCTAGCTTCCCTTGCATAATCACCTCTCTCACTAAGGTGTCACTAGGGTGTTTTCACCCACACAAATGCCACTGGATGTGTTTTGTTTTTTTTTTTTTTGCATATTGCACCATTCTCTGAGGAACCACCACGTCTGACGTCAACAAGGACACCACATCAGGGCTCTCAGCCATTCATATACTCAGCCACACAGTAGCTGGACCTCTTGACCCTGCTGTGTATGTTTGCTTGCAGGCACATGAAGAGCAGCGCAGGTTGCATTAACATGCTAGTGCAGCACATAAACTGGCTAGGGAGTGTATATGGACTGTTGCAGGAAAGATACATAAATATTTATTTATTAGTATTTATTTTATTTAATGGCTTGGGGCTCTGCAAGCTACATTTTTTATGAAATATTCTACTTTTTAAGTTACCAAATAAACAAGTAAAATCTCAACAATGGCTTTAAAAGTGTTTTATATATTAATTCACATTTTCTTGCAAAACCTCTAAGCCTCCCATTTAAAATAGTACTGCAATTACATACCTAACATTACTTCAGGATGTTATACTCTCACTCTTTGCACTGTGGTCTCATTGCATTAAAAAATATCTAGAAAACACCAGTATTTCCTTCATTTATAGTGGCATATAATAGTAATGACTGATTCTATACAATAATTGTGCCTCCACAGTCAATATGAAACTCAGTAGTGTAATTTCAATGCCTGAGCATTGTCCAAGCTATTTAAAAAGAAAATATAGTTTTTACTCACAATTGCTTTAGGTTCCACAGATTGTAAAACAAAGATGGGGGTAGTTCCTGAATTCTATTCATCGATAAATCCCTGAATAAAAATATATATTCTTGAAGCAAAATATTATGTATTCAGTTAACAGTTAACAAATGCGATGAAAAGAAGTGTAACAGCTCGGAAAAAGTAAGAGACAGGCTCTGCTTTGTTCATCTCCATGAAGTACACTAGAATGGTATCAAAACTGTTTTCAGTTACTTTCCCCACATTTAAACATAAATATGGTACAAAATAAAGTGGCAACACTGCTCTTATGTTTCCAAGCCGTTATTTTCAGTTTATTCAAGGTTTAACAATCCAGCAGGCCACACCACAGATTTTGAAAAGCACATTCTACTTCCTTTGACATTTATCAGTCAAAGCAAAGATTCGGTGACCCAAAAGTACATCAGAGGAGACTTGTTTCTTCCCATCAACGAAAATGCAAAGCAGACATTATTTACGTCAAAATTTCAAATGCAAATCTTCCATGGTTCCATCCCAAAATGTCAAGTAAAGATCAAAATAACTATATACTCACAAGTCTATGAGCCTTTGCATTGTGGAAAATGTTCCCTCTTCAATCATCTCTATATGATTTCTACGAAGAGCTCTGAAATGGAAATAGAACAGTTAAGATTTCATTTTCCCTTGCGGTCTGTCTGCGGTAATAACCATTGTCACTTGACAGTTATTCACCTATATATACAAACACTTTCATGTGTGCTGGTTGAAAATGCAGTACGTGTTTGTGTCATTTTTTGTACCAAAAGTAAAATTCAAAGCAAGAAGACAAAGATTCTCCTTTTTCAGCTGCAGGGCTGCTTGTGGCATATTCTGTCAGACTTGGTAGCTACAGATTTTAGCAACTTAGCAGCCACAGATGTTAATGTTATTCAACAAGTATAAACATTGCTTTTTGAATGTCTCATAAATACCTGGAACACCTAAATAAAACCTGTAGAACGAGAAAAATTTGCTATGAAACAAAGCAATTTGTTGTTTAGGCTTATACCGAAAGACCAAGAGGTCTTATATACTGTATATATTCTGACTATATCGTGCAGCGGGAGTCTTTGTCCAAGATAGGTGCTGCAGGTCAGTAAGAGAGGTTCATTATAGTTCATTATCTGCTTCCTTGGCCATTTAGTCTTCTGAAGTGGGGTATATCCAGCTGTTGAGGTGAGGGCTTTATAAACTGGTCGGCAGAGATAAACGTGAACGTGAAGTGAGGAAGCCGTGGGTGAGGGTTAGATGCCGACATAAACAGAGCTGGCTTGTGCGCTATTGTACTCTCAGTTAAGTTTGACCACTTGTGTATAGAAGATCTAAAAAAAAGCCTCCTGGAATAGCAGTTAGAAATCCACTGTGTCTGGTGATTTCGTCTGCTTATTACATTATGTTTGAGGTATTCTGGAATGTTGGTAGGTGCTCTCATTTGGACCAGGTTCTGCTAAAACAAGGTGAATTAAGTGAAACGGAGTGGAAAGGCGCAGAGTGGAATTCTGAAAAGTGGAAATGACACGCCTGACAGCCTTTTTCCCTGAACAAAACGAATACTGGAATAATCCTGCCAAATGATGAACGAAATATCATGTCAAAGCCACTCGTTTGATTTCATCCATGTCGACAGTCCGTCTGGTATACCTACTTTTGCAGCACGAATGCAAAACAAACCGATTTTTTATTGGCTATTATTAATATGATATTTCATTGAATACCGGAAATTAAAATATACTAAGTCTTGTTACAACTTGATTTGGTTTTCTTCTATGACACAGCAGGGTTAACTGGTTCAATAAAATCAGAGATTGAACATTAAGGGAAGTTTGTAATTCGTGTGTTCCTTTGCAGTATGCTGTCTGTCTGGCCACAGCTCCCCCTCTGCTCTGATTCCTCGAGGCCTGGTCCACATTCCCCTCATGTCTCCTCTTTCCGTGCAGGACAGCCAGCACTGAAAGTCACACACCAAGCTCTCAAGCAGGAACCCAACAGGTCGGCATGAGCCACTTACTCTGCAGCCAGGCAAGATAATGTATCTCAATTTAAGCCGTACCCCCCAGTGACAAAACAGACACCAATTATGTTAATCTGCCATGGAGATACTTGCAACCACAGCCAAACCACGGCAGCACTGGGACAAACAAACGCCTTTCACGGCTGACCTTGGAAGTCTGCTTTTCCCTCCGAGGGCTGCTTTTCTCGTGATAGGTACAAAGGCTCTACAAATGTGCTTTTGCAGTTCGGATGGCCTGGCTGTTTTGGAACCAAGTCTGCGAATTTCCTGAAGACATTTTGGGGGTGATTCTACAACAGTATCAATGTTATCACTACGTCTAAACTTACAAGACAGTGAGAGCTCTACAGTCTCGAAAGCTGGAACTGTGTAACGTTGATATGAGGTTCCCTTCCATCTCCCTGGAAAGAAAAGATTTGAAAGCACTCACACATCATTTGGACAAAGAATGCTTCACACAATCAACATTAATAACTTGCGAGGGGTGAAAAAAATGTCGTCATGATCATTTTTAAAATGTCAATATTACTCATGTAACCGGAAACACTGTAACGGATATAACAATGTCTGTTGTTACTCACAACCAATTCAACCTTGGCATTTCCTGGCAGAAAGAATTGTTCGGCAAGTGCTCAATTGAATTATTCAGCAATGACCTGAATCAAGAAGAAGTTCAATTAATAAACCCAATCAGGAGAAATTCTGAATTAATCTCATCTGAGAAAATATCTTTTTTTTTTTCAATTTACCTACACAAACTGACTTAGGCTCAGTTAATGTTAAATATTTGTTGTAAAACTGCATGGCTCTAAAAATGATTTATAACATTTTGACCTTTTATTGCCTGTTTTAACTGCAAAACAATATCTGAAAATATGGAGGAAATGTGACTTGGGATATAGTTAACAGATAAAGGATGATATATTCTTAAGGATATTTAAACCTCCTAATCACTCCATAGAATTAAAGACTGATGTAAACTACGGTCGACAGCCATTTCTAAAATGTATAAATGACACCTGAGTCTAGCAAAGAAAAAAAAATTCTTATTATCTACTACAGAGTCTTGCTTTGTGACAAATATATAGCATTACCGAGATAATAATGCCCTAAAAATGGCTCTGAAGGTCAAATATTTATAAATGTTGAACCATCCATCCATTTTCTGAAACCACATATCCTATTCTGGATTGCGGGGGTCCAGAGCCCCTCCCAGAGGCTGCAGATGCAATGCCATAAATGCTGAACTATTCAAAAATAATGTTATGAGTGTGGAGTCATATTTTTTTAATTTATAAAATGATACCAAATTCATTTAATTCATTAGTTAAAAAAGAATATTAATGTTAAATAATATTCTGCTGTTATCACAGTCACAGGCAACCAAGCAAATTAACAGTATAACTGCATATGTGATGCATGAAATTGACTGGATTTTATTGGATTTCAAAACTCCACACGTTGTTGTGAACATCTGTGTTAAACCATCTACGTATCCTTCATTTTCAGTTTCAGGTTTAAATTTGGATTTCTGCTGTATCCTGCTCACATATTCAGAACGTAATAACAGTGAGTATTAGTCCAGGATTTATGGTTATAAAATGCAATGCGACGATACGCAACTGCAAAATCACGCGTTTCCAAAGAAACGAGGAAATTAAAGACTTGTGCACACGTGAGGTTAAACATCTAACAGAATACAATTCTGGCCCTAATATTTCATCGATTCATTCTTTAAAAGGAAACAAACCTGGAGCGACATTAAAAGAGCACCGTAGGTTGGCCTGTATTAATGTGCTAATATTAGCCTGTTCTTTTTATAGTTTTCTGCACGAGACAAATAATATTGCAGCATGAAGGATCCAGCGCTGCTCAGAGGCGAATTATCATTTACGGTAAGAAAATGTCATAAATAAATAAATACTACTGAGAAGGCAGGATTTTTACTAATAGCTCTACCAGAGACAAGGGGGTAGTCTTTGTTTTTTTTTCCACTCCAAATATAATTGTTGGTTATGACTGGTCTCATTTCATAAATATTCTTGATATTTATGATATTGCAGTAAGTTGATGAGCTTACATAAAGGCCAAGGGTTTCTATTTATGGTAAGTAATATGAATGCTGGGTAGGAAACACACATACACACAGAAAGACACAGTCCTGATAATACAGGGATGAATCTAAGCTTGAGGCTTATGTCAACCTTTGCACTAGACGTTAAACACTGCTGCAGACACCTACTTACAAGAAAAACAACGATCGGAGTCCTGTGAATGACTCCTGTCTTACAGACGATATTTGATTGTCGTCCAGAATTCTAAAGTGAGACAGAATCAAAAACATGATCTGAAGGCTACAGAAAGTCAACAAAAAATACATCTGCACAGTACTGGGACCAGTGAAAGAATTATAATGGAAATAAGCAAGAAAAGTACCACGTGGATATGTCAATACATTGAAAGTCTGAAGGAAAACATTCATTTTGCTAGTTATTCCAGTGGCAGAAGGCATTGTGCTGTGCTTAAATGAACCAAACTGCATAATTAAATTCAGCAATAATTCCAGCGTCCTTTGTAAAGAGTATAAAGGAAAACCCCTTCAGAAATGTTCATTTTAGCAAATAGTGCAAGAAGCACCATATCCTCAATGGATTAACATCAACATTGAACACAAAGAAAGAATTTTTTGACTTACAGCCATTCAAGATTGTGAAGGTTCCGGAAGATAGCCGCCTTTAGCATAGTGATCCTGTTCTGGCTGAGGAATCTGAGCACAGTTCAGGGGAAAAAGAGAAATCTATTAAAGCTGTCAATATTAACTATTAACGGTAATAGCTAAGATCATTTTCACTGAAATTAAATAACGCTGCAGGATACATTTTTATCAGTCCTTGAGCTGATTTTTTTTTAGACGTTATCAAGTTCCCCTGTAAAGTAATTGCTGATTTTTCAACTTACAGTTTCCTTAGATTATACAGTTCTGAGAAGGCCCGGTTCGATATTGTGTGGATGCTATTATTTTGCAAGTGCCTGGAAAGAAAACAGCGTATACTCATTAAAAAAAGCAAATGTATCGACTGATAATTGAAACGCAAGTAAACACTATTAATATCATGTGGTTAATGTCCAAAAAAGCACCGCAAACAACATCAGATGCCAGTTAGCCCTTTTTACACATTACCACATGGGGTAGTATGGCAAGGAACGGCACACAGACTGCATATATTTAAATAATATACCAGTCATATGCCGTATACAAGTCACTTCTTAAATTCAACATGAGTAACTATTTTAACTGCTATTTATCTGTTTTAGTACCATTTTAGCCTGCCCAGTCCTTTGGTTGTCCGTTTAGCATCTGTATAGTAAACCACCAAGTACCCCAATGATGGAGACCTTAAGCTGTAATATGTGTTTCCCAGCTCTTCTGAAAAAAATATTACTTTCAATCATCAACAGTAAAGCAAAATAATTCTTTTTGACTCCAAATCATTTTAATTCTGGTACTTCTTTTTAGAGCACTTAGATATAATCAGTACGTAGTCTGGGTTTACTCTGACATTTTTACTTCTAACTAAAATCATTCATTGTGGACTTTGATGTTACGGTCGAATTCTCTTTTGCCGATTTAAGCAATATCCACCGCAGACACAATATCAGCCCAGGGTTATCTTTGTTTAGGGACAACTGGGTGGCACTCTTCCAGTGTTTTAGACTGAGAGATGATGGGCAGTTTGGTGGGCTTACACTCTGTGCCCGTGAATGGGAGGTCACCAGTTCGAGCCCTGGGCTCGACGGAACGGTCACATGTCTGCGAACCCTTGAGCAAGGACCCTAACCCCCAGCTCCAGGGGCACTGCATGATAGCTGACCCCGTGCTGTGACCCCCCAAGCTATGGAGAACAAGATGGGAGAGGTGATGAGAGAAATTCTACCTGTACTTGTGTAATGGACAATAAAGGATTATACTACCTTCAATTTATTACTCTATATGTTTAACGGCGCACCTACAGTTTAACCAACCCAAGTGACAAGTCAGAAAGCTAGTGTTAAGGTCTTAACGCACCATGCTCTTACACTAGTGTTTAAGTATGTACTAATCCTAACATGAATACCTAAGAATCAAGCAGAGATGGTTAGTTCAGAGAAGCATAAATTAATCAAAATAATTCATTAGCTGACCTCTTCATAGTGGTATATAATGACGTTTTAAACGCCGAGACCATTTAAATGAGATCAAAAACAAGCGCAGTCACGTAGAACAATGTTTCTCACATCTAATCATTCACTTGGTGTGACCTTGGTCTAGGGCAAACATAAGAGGACAGGGAGAGAGGAAGGGACGATATCTGTGAGGACGGGCTGTTAGGATGGACTTGTGAGGCTCTTCTCACTTGGTGGGGCGCTGCAGTGGGTGTGAAAGATACGCTAGAGTCAATTTGTGAGTCCAGTCTCACCGGAGCCAACTTGACAGTTGACCTTAAGGTGAGATGCGACGTGTGGCCCACAGTCACACATCCCGGTCAGTGCCAACAGCCTTACAAAAATAAGTAACCTTATTTCTGTACCCATATAAGGATTTTATTTCATTTACATTATTCCTAACTGTTTTATTTAACTGATCAGGGCAGCAGAGAGTTTGGCATTGTTGCCTCACACCTCTGGGACTGTGGTTTGAGTCTTCACCTTGGCTCTATGCATGTGAAGTTTTCATGGTCTTCCTGTGTTGTTTTGGGATTCCCCCCCGCAGTTACTTTGAGATATCAAACTGCCCATAGGTGTAGGTGTGAGTGTGCCCTGTGATGGTTGGGGTCCCACCATGGGTTGTTCCCTGCCTTGTGCCCTGTGATGCTTGTTCCCCCGCCCTGGGTTGTTCCCTGCCTTGTGCCTGGTGATGCTTGTTCCCCCACCCTGGGTTGTTCCCTGCCTTTTGCCCAAAGCCTCCAGGATAGACTCCGGAGCCCCAGGGGCCCTGAATAGGATAAGTAGTTTCAGAAAATGGATGCAAATGAAAGTATTGATCAGTTAGTTATAAATTAAAGTTATACTAGCTCTCCGGGGCCTATTTCATGTTGATACATCTTACTTTTTTGCTTATTTGGTTATTTATGATGGTATCTACGAAAACACAATACAGATGTTTCCTTTTCAATTGTCTTCCCTCATTATATAACCTGTCAACAACAACTAGTAACGCTGACATGATGGAATGCCACAGATTGAGTATGAATAATAACCAAGTAACAGATTTGTTATATTTAACAGACGACTACCATCACTTGTTAATCTACCGCATGGTCAACCATCCAAAGATCTCTGCAATGCTTTTGAGAAGGCTGACTACTGAGGGGGAAAAAAAATCTGGAAGATGGACATTTCTCGCACCTAAGACATTTGTCAACCATGAAACTAGAAAAAAAGAGTATCAGTCAGTGTCTAATTTGAAATAGCTTTGCATTTGAAGTGGGTATATTGACTGGCAAATTCCAAAATGTATCAATCATATGTGTGTTTTATATATATGATATATGTACAGTACAACCCATCCATCTAAATCAGATTCATGGGGGGCGGAGTCTATCCTAATAGCCACGGCTGCAAGACAGGAAATAACTCAAGATGGGACCTCAGCCCATGGCAGGACATGCACAGCTCATACCTACTGACAATTTGGCGACTCCAGTTCACCTACCATGTTTGTGGGTTGTAGGGAGAACCTGGAGGACACCCCATGATATGGAGAGAACACGCAAACTACACACATGTGGAGCCAGGGTGGAGACTCGAGCCCTGGTCTCAGAAGCGAGATGCAACAGTGCTAACCACCGTGCCACCCTATTTCAGGGCACATTCACACAACCGTGCCAACCACCGTGCCACCCTATTGCAGGGCACATTCACACAACAGTGCTAACCACCGTGCCACCCTATTGCAGGGCACATTCACACAACCGTGCCAACCACCGTGCCACCCTATTG
>JAODLC010000002.1:970455-997099 GCA_026781145.1 Hippopotamyrus pictus
ATATAAAGAGAGAGAGAGAGAGAGAGAGAGAGAGAGAGAGAGAGAGAGAGAGAATCTCTAATACCTAATTTAGTAAGGAGAGGAACAGAAATGCCTTGAGAAAGCCAGGACTTGTCTGTTTTGACTGAATTTGGTCTAGGGTAAATATTTTAGAGTTTTGTTAAAACCTTTGGTATAGTCGTATCACCTTCAGATAATTTCTGAAACTGTTGCAATTCCAGAATCATATTAAAGACTGATTTATGACGTTAAAAAGGCATCCCATCCACAATCTGATGCTTTTGATAAAGTTACTTCACTTCCAATTTTGTAAGTGGCTTTGCGTGGGCAGTATCAAGAAACGTTCGTCAAGTGTTTATGTACGCGAATCAGCTCGAAAGCCCTGTTTGTACTTCCTCAGAAGCGCTGTTTCTTTTAGCTTGAACAAGCACTCGCTTTATTAATCTTTTTTTCTAGGTAATTTTTATTGTCCTGGGTGGTTAAGGGAGGCATGACCCAGCCGTGGAACAAAGTCTGCTTTACCATCTTGCAAGACGGCACTTGTTACATAAGCAACTGATATATGTAACAGTTTGGCCCTCAAGCAATATCTGTGCTTTGATCTGACTGCCTTTAGATCACTGACTAATGACTGTCAAACTTAGTGTAACAGTACTGGCAGACCCTTGACTGATTTTCCCCTCTTTTTATATCTCTATTATTCACCAGAGGCGTAGCCTTATGGGAAATGTGCTCTTAAGATAAAACACAGTAGGGGGAATTGGTTTTCCCATTTGAAAATATATTAGCTTGCAAGCCTTAGAACAAAGATTTTCCAAGAACACTAAAACTCTTATTTCAGTACAAATTAACACCATGCACATATACTCAAATGCTCTTCAAATTCAGCTATGAGGCAAGTCGGTGTCTAAAATGCATGTTATAGGAAAAAAATAATAAGTGTTTTCTAAGATACTTACAATGCAGTGATATTGGAAGATACTGCAGGTACATACTGAAGATCTCTGCTGTTACAATCCACTTTCCTGGCTTCACAATCACAGGCTTCTGGAAATACATCCAGCACTACACCAAGATGTTAAGAACATTTAGCAGTGATTCAGCGTACTGTTCAGGCAATATTAAGGGGACAGAATGTGACCTTACGTTATTTCTTATAATATGCAAATTACGAAAATATTATTGATTACACCAAATATGATAACAGGGGTGTGGCTACAGATTTTGAGCCCCATGAAAGCATATCATATTCGGCCCTGAACCCACACCAATCCAATTATGTTCTAAACTTTTTAGGGCCCCAGTCACTCAGGGGCCCCTGGAATCACCCTAACTTTTTTACCCCCTTTACGGCGCCCCTGCATGATGATTTTATAGAATGGGGAACTTATCATCATTTAACAGTGGAAACCACTGGAGTGGATACAAGCATGTTTGTCAGGAAGATGAGCTTCACGGCTCACTGTTGCCTTATTTAGAAAATAATCGCATGCATGCATTTCACCATGTCATGTCAACACCAGCTTACTGACATTCTGGGCTCTTCAGTCTGTCTAGTAAAGGCAACACGACACGTTGCTTCGGCAATTTTTCTGACCTTCACAGGCAGCCACTGGAAACCTCATCATAATGACTGTAAGAGGAGGAGATTACTCACAACATTCCTTTGACTCCTGTATGTTTTTCTTTAAAAATGCATCAAACAGATGAGGCCATCCGCTATTGTCCACTAGTAAAAGAAGAGAAAAAATTATGGATTCAACTTCAAGGCACTTCATTTTCATCAAATCTCATTTCAAAAAGTTCTTTTTTTTATTAGACGCTAAAGGCTGGAATTACGGAATTCACTAGCATGTGTTTCATATATGTCGGGGAGAGTGGGGTTAGAACACGGGATTTGTTCAAATTTGCTGAAAAAAATATTCATTTCATGAGGTGCTGCCATCTAGGGGTAGGCAACAAGATTATCCATCCACCATTCTTGTTTCTTGAATGAGGACTGAAATCTGGCTGTTTGTATATTCTCTGACAAGTGAGCATACTCTGCTCACCGCAGTTCTCCTCATCCGCGCCGTTTTCGCAGTCCTTCACGCCGTTGCAGTGGCGCAGCTGGGGCAGGCACACCGACAGGTTTCCGCACGGGAACTGGCCGAGGGGACAACCCCCGGTGGCGGCATAGAGCTCTGCGGCAGTCAGGTCTAGGAAAAGACACTTAAAGCGTTTTTAATCATCTCTTTTTTATAAGCGAGAACGACACTCTGCCAGCTCGTTATCGCCACTGACGAAACTCCTGCCGCACCTCAGTGCCCCTCTCTCAAATGAAAATATGCTTAGTAAAGAACTAACAAATATGCATAGAGGATGGACAGAATTAGGTAGATTTAGGTAATAAGCTCCAAGACTGTGAATAAAATGAGCTTTTTATACAAAAACAGAGTTCTAAAAGTTGTGTTTGAATGAAGTTGGAATGGTTCACCAAGGCTTTGATTAATACTAGCAACAATTCCATGCAATAATTTCAAACTGACCGATTTTTATGTTTCATGCCAGCACTTTTACAGGGACGGGGTAGCTGTGTGCATTATTTTCCCAGATATCAGAACACACACTTTAACTGCACAAATAAGTAAATAACTACAGCTAGTAATTAAGATGCCAAACAACTTATAACTTTAGAGGGAACTTAAACCAGCGGTATTACTACAATACAGTAAAGTGGTTTGGAGCAAGAACCTAGTGCAGCCTGGCATGCTTGGCTTGGTACAGTGTCTTCTTCCACTTCATGTTAAATTCACTTACATGTCAATGCTCAAGTATTGGATTCATGGCTTATGCATTTGTTTGTTTATTTGTTTGATTGTCTATCTTTATTTATTTGCTTGCTTGCTTATACATATTTATTTACTTATTATTATTATTACTACAAAATTCTGAAGGGAACCTAAACTAGAAAATCAGAAAGCTTTATAAATTCAATAAAAAAAAAAACTGAATTCATTCATAATCTGCGTCAGATGTTAATATGTTACATATTTCTGTTTGTTTTTGATTTGAGAAATGTAATGATTTAATACAGACTAAGACTGCAGTGACATTTTGGCAATTTTAATTCAGCTTTTTGAGTGAGTGACATGAAGTTCTACTTTGAATTGCTTCATCTTCACTTTGTGAAAATGCTGGCAGCGTATTCCTTGCTGTGGTTTGACTAAACGCTTGTCATCTTTGAGTACAGCTAACAGGGCGTCCTTCATCATGGATGGCAGAACATTTCTTGGGTGAAAAATGTAGCGTACTGTAGATCAACCCATTGAAATGTGGCTGCATATTTATAAGGAAGTGAGATAGAACCTCTGGCATTTTTTCCAGAGTCTAGTTCATTGGTGCTTCATACTAAAGATGAAATCCCAGACCATACATTATCTAAAAAGTTCCACCATAAGCCCTACAAACAGTTGTTGTCATATTTGTGTAAGGGATGAGTACATGACTTGGGGCTCAATTCCATGCTCTCACTAGGAACCACCTGTATCTTGTCTCCTAATAAGCTATTTACTTATTTTTATGTATTAAAGGATGAGTTCTCAGTAAAAATTACCCAGATGTTTTGGCTCCAGGCAGTGCGATCAGTTGCTGAGCTAAATTCTTTCCTCTAAACACATGCTCTTTAAGGCTTTGAGTAGAATTCAGCACATTCATTATCAACTGCATTCTGCATGGAACTCATAATAAGACATACAAATACGATTTAGTTGCGTTTCAAGCACATATAAATCACATGTCACGCTTGACCCAATTATCCATAATAAACTCAAATGTTTGTTGAGTTCTGCTCTTTATACATACAAGTTCAGTCATGGTATCCTGGCTTGAAAAGCTAAAATTTATTGTGTTCGCCATTTGAAATCCCTGTGATGCATTTCATATTTGTTCATGAGATGGTCCTTTTATTCTCTCCTCTAACAAAATAAACCATCTCATTTCAAGCTCTGGAAATGTGACATCTGCCAACAGTCAGTCACCACTTCATTAGGTGCAGCTGCACACACTGCATGTTCCTCTAAACATCGAATCATGTGGGTGCAACTGAATATATGCAGCAGATAGAGAGGCTCAAGAGGTTCACCGTGATTTAATTGGTTTTAAACATGGTTTGATTGTTGAAGCAAGGCATGGAGATTCCAAATTTTCAGAACCAGCCAATGCCCTGGAATTTTGACATCTAGAGTTTACAGGGAGAGGCCAGACTATTAGGAAGACCACAAGGGCAAAAATGACAGCTTAGTACATCAGTGGTGTGCACAAAGGTGTCATCAACCCTTGAAGTGGTTCTGAGATGAAATGAGGTGGTCTTTCCTGGTACTACTACCAGTGCATAATAAATGTATCTAAATGTCTTCATTTTGCAAGAGCAGTTTCTAAGCAGCTTTTGACCAGGTAACCTGGGAGTCTCAGCCATACCTCTCTGGCAAGTGCATAATATTTCCTGGGGTTACCTGAGTTTTTTTCCAGGTAACCTTAGAACCTGGCCACAGGAGTCTTTGAGTCCACCGACCGCACCATTTTTTTGCTTAGGTTGTTCCTTTATGTGGCACTTCAGTTTGGATTTACCTTTAGTGTAACTTTTCAATAACTCAGCCACTTGTCCACTAAACCCACCATTCCACACAGCATCATTGTTCAGCTTGGATCATCCACATTGTCAGCCAGGAACCTAGGGATGATGATAGATGACCAGCTATCCTTTGCTGACGTCATTGGCGCCATCTCTCTGTCTTGCAGATTTAAGGAAGATCAGACTTTACGTATGAAGTCCAAATTATAGTACACACAGATTATAATAATCTCTCAACTTCTGCTTCTCTTTACTGAAATGGCTATGGTGCAGACCATTCAAAATTCAACAGCAGGTCTGCATTTCAGGCAGCTGAAATGGCTTAATTGGCTCCCTATAGATGCCCGAGTCAAGTTCATGTCCTTAATTCTGGTTTTCAGGACCTCTAACTGAACAGCACCCATCCCCTTAAAGTCCTTCATAAAGACCTCCACCCCATCTTGCCCTCTTCAGTCAGCAAGCCAGCACTTATTGGGGATCCCATCTCCATGTAAAAATGGGTTCCTTGATGATGGACTCGTCCACATCTAGTCACCAAAGTCCAAGAAATACATAAAAACATTTTTTTCCCCAAGGAACACCTCAACAAACTCATCTCACCACTGACTTACTCTATCTTCATCACAGCCTTACTTATAGCCTTATATTTTTGCACTTCTCTGGTAAGATCCTTGAGCTTATGTTCCTCTTTTGATGTTATGTCATATGTTTTATTGCTCTTGCAATAAGTTCCACTTGTTACTGGGCACTCAAATTAAGCTCAGCTTGGAGTGAGTTATACCTAATTTGGCTCAGTGACAGTCATACGCTTCTGATGTATTGTGTCTGCCTTGTACGTCACTTTATTAGTTATTGATTTCTTTCCTTAGTTTCTCCTGATAAAATGCCCACTTCTATTTCTTATATGTACAGTGCTCAAAGAAATTCTTGAGACACTTGCTTAATTCCATAAAAAATATTTATAATAATTAATTATTATAAAAATGTATTGGTTTCATAATAAAGTCCATTGACAATGTTTAACATATCTGCACAGTTTAACATATGTTCTGCAAAGATATTTTCTTTTTAATAAGTGTCATGATTTTTTGACTGACTTTTTCAGTTTTGTTCTTGCTATTTTGCTATTAATTGCAATTGTAGTCACTGGCTTCCCAAGAGATACCAAATAAAAATATTGGTGTTTTATGTTACTGCGAAGGTGTTTCTAAATTTAAAAAGCACCGAAAGAGATTGCTTATCAATGAACTTTTTAAATCAGTACAGCTCTTTTAGAACTGGGTTTCAATTTATTACTAATTGAAATAAATGTTTTACTTAAAACTACTGGTTGTTTCTAATGTGATGCATATTTTTGTAAATAAATGAAGTAATAGTTTTTTGTTATAAAACCAATAAATTTACAATATTTTTACTGAAATGTCCCAAGACTTTGTGTGAACACTGCAAACCTCTGTGAGCATTAGTTGGATATCTACTTGATGTCTCCACCTGCTCTTGAACCATTCGAAGACAGATAGCTCTCATCCCTGCCTGCGCCTTGCAACAGAAGTCCAATGAATCACCATTATAATGAGCGACACAACCGCGTAAGTATCGAAAAAAACTCACAGCACGAAGAATCTGTAACCACGTCCCGCTGGTTTCTGGAGAATGTTCTATTACTTGCATTGACCACACTGTCCAGCAAGTTCTAGATGCCAAGCATGATGATCTCTCATGCAAACTACTGCAGATTCTTCATTATTGGACTGTTTGTGCTTTTGAACCCCATCCACTTAACTCCAGCATGCTGCTATTTTGCAAGCTATGTGTGTCTGACAAACTGCTTTCCTGAATACACAAGACACAAATTACCCTGCATCTGTGCTCGATTGCTGTGATTATGTAATTACAGTATTCCACAATAATGGCAGGTAGTGAAATAAGTTCACTGTTCGACAATGAGTAATAAAAAAAATAATGCAGTGATAACTTTTGAAAGGGGTCTAAATTAAAGTTATGTGTAACTCAGATGCCCTTTGGAACAATGTAAATACCACCAATATATTAAATATAAATGCAAATATAATCAGAAATATCACATTCTCATACATCTAATAACGAAGTATATTATTATTATCATCATTATTATATGTGCTCATATAATAAAATCCATTTCTGGTGACAGCTGTATTTTTCTCCAGGTTGCGTTCGATCATGATGCTGTCAGGTCACATGACTGATGGAAGCAGTTCTCAATGATGGCGCCGTTTCTGCCACCACTCGTGTGACCTCATAGCCTCAAGACAAAGTTTTCAGGACTTTGGGTGTATTTGGGTGTATTATAAATGACATGCACATTCCTTGTAAAGACAATCTCTTCATATGCCATAAGAGAAAACTTTGATATTACACAGTTCTTGGCTTCCATTAAGAATGGGTATTCTTTCTAGTGCTAAATAAAGTAAATGTACTTCACCACATGAATCATATTAATTAGTAGTTTATTTAAACCGCTTATTTAAACAAATTTTACTATGATGTGAAAATATTTCATAATTATTTGCAGACCTATTTCTACAGTATATTTGTAATTTCTCTCTGTTATTCATATTTCTTTTTGCATCGGATTAATTCTTAGAGGTCATAATTTTTAAAGAAGAATTATAGAATTACAGACTTCTTAAAGAAGAATTATAAGTTAGTTGGCAGAACTTTTCCAAGCTTTTGGGTATCTGAGAATAATAGGAGAAATTTTGGATAAAGAAGCAACCAGTTATTTCAGTAGAACACTACGCAGAGGAAGGTTATAACTTGTCGCTTAAAGTAACCTGAGCCTATTACAGTAAATACTTAAATAATATGCATGTGGAACACAGCTTAGGGTAAGAGTACCAACATAATACTGTAGCTAAGCGAGTACTGCAGTTAGCTCCATGCAACAATTTGCCATTTATATTCTGCAGCAAATGACTGTGGCTCATTAAAAAAATGAATGACTTGGCACCGAAAAGTTTGTTTCAAGTTTAGCACTGTATCATTGTAACTTGCCTCTTTTTTTTCTTTTTTTATAAACATTCAAATATATGTTTGTCATTCTTTGGCATGACACTCAGCATGTTTTCCTTCTTTTTTGCAGCTACCTTTCCAGACAGAATTTAGCTGCATTCTTAGTCCTGATCTTTTCTTTTTCCGGAACTTGCTTTCTCAGTCAGACCATGAAGAAGACTATTGTGACTTAGCTTACAGAATACCAATGGACTGGAATTTTAAAACCTTGATGGCTTGCATTGTCAGAATTTCTGTGAAGTTCTGCCAAGACACATATTCGAAAATACGAAATTCACAATATAATAAATGAAAGCATATACGTCGATAGTCCTATAGATTTTCATTAGAAAATGTCTGAGTGTTTATCTTGGAATCTTTTTGATTGTTGCCCAACAGCATAGTTTGCACATATTATTTACTGTGCAGTCTGTAATATCATTTTTCAACTGCAAATTTACTGTAAGCATTAAAACAAATTTATTTCTAGTCACTCTCCAAAGGGATACAGAAACACAGTCTGAAATTCATCTATGGAATTATTATCATTAAAGACCACTCAAAAGTTCTGAATGGTCCATTCACTAAACAGTTCCGTAAGTTGCTCATATGCATTATTTATGGTGTTATCATGAACTGTATAGTTTTTACTTTCACTGAAACACCATATCCATAGGTCTTATAATAACATCTCAATATAAAACGTAAGATAAAACATCAATGTTTGACAGAAAATGGAGAGAGGAAATTGTCTGTAGAAATAGGTATGTAGAAATTGTACATTTTAAAAACATCAAAGTTTGACAGAAAACGGAGAGAAGAAATTGTCTGCAGAAATAGGTATGTAGAAATTGTACATTTTAAAACCTGATATACATTATGTTAGCCTTAGACTCTGCTGGGAAGAGGCTCTCATTTGGACTGAATTGCAGTCGTTAAGGTGAAGTTGAGGTAGAGTGCTAAAAGTGGCTGACATAATGCTAAATTATTTGGATTTTTTAAAACTTCAACCAAGTTTGCTCAACTTAAAAACATCCCTTCCAAATATTTATTGGAAACTTGACAAATGATACATTCCAATGAGATAGCGTATTCTGTTACTTCTTAAACAGTCATAAATTATGCTGGTCATCTTTTCATCTTGTGAAAACCAGCATCCTCATTACACTGGCCTGTTGTCTGTTAATCTTCCAGCTAAAATCTATCTTAGCAGTTACTTGAAAGAAGACAAAAACAAACAAGGCGGCAATACTAAATATCTGCAAGATATGCGGGTTATTTATAAGAGAACAAAGTTTACAGACAGTTCTACAGGTAGGCAAAATGGGTTTTATATTTTTTCCAGAAATTTTCCCATAACACTGGACACTTTAAAGTTATATTATAATACGGACAAAATCAATCATTTATGATGTTTGTTTGAGAGTCCTCCTACAAAGACAGTAAAATGTATTGGTATATACAAGTCTGTAATAAAGATTATTGTGCATGCAGTACACATATTTATAATTGCTGAAATAACACTGAACCTTTTGAGTTTTATGTGATAATGGTGGCAGTTTGTTTTAGAGCAAGAAACCGCTGTTTACTACTAACAGTTCTGGGATACCGTGGTGCATCTAGTCCATTGTCATCATTCAAGGAACCAGGAATTCTGCTCTATACTAAAGATTCCTACAAAAAAATGTCATAGATCTGCAGTTAGACAATGATCTGAAGCAGACACAAAAGGTCAACATTAGAACGGTTGACTAACAAGATGATGTAAGATATACACAGGCCGGCAGACGGCGGGAAGCTAAACCTTATTGGGATATTTTATAAGACAAGAAATGAACAGTTTATATTCCAAAACCACACAGCACAGTGCTGTGAGACTGATAAAAAAATAACACAGGAACCTTCGGTTACAGTCCGTACTGAAGGTAATATAACTACTTACTGGGAGCGAGAGATGATATCTTTACTAAATCCTGTAATGTATTTTGTGATTATGCTGAACACTACTCAAGACACCATGTTGTTCAAGGACTTGAGAGATTTTCTTGCATTATAAATAGGCCTATTACATGGGAGCTTATTTAGTTTATTTTTTGACAGAGATTCCTGCAGAAACTTTGTTCTGCACCACAGGCAGGGGGATCTGATCCCTTATAATTATCTGGGTGAAGAATTTAGATGTGCATGATGTTTCTTGTAGTACAGACTGAAAGTCGGCTGTGACTTCTGCTGTGTTTTGGCCTTTAGGGTAAAAAGAAGTTCAGTTTACATTAATATGACTGACTCCAGTCATAGCCATTTCAGATGCATATTATGACAAGGCAAAAAGGTGACTAAGAGAGTTTTCAGTAGCTGAAATGTAGGAAAGTAAATTCAACAGATTTCACATAAAAATGTTCACACATTTCTGAGTAATGGAATTTTCAAAAGTCCTTAGAAGCCATCATGCACAAGCATTATTGGAAAGTGCATTCTGGATGATTGTGAACTTCAGGGAACTGAGAGGTAAACAAAAATTATGTTTACCTTTTACTCGTATAGAAGATATTTTTGCTTCACTTTAAAGAGCTATAAAGGCCAATTTTATCTTGCACTTTGCTGAACCTTGTAAAAACTGGCCCGGTTATTCAAATGAACATCAATAAGACTATCCTTAACCACTAGAGTGCCAGTTATTAAGTTATTATTCACAGTACGCTATTGATAACTCTTATGTCTTGCCCATCATGTCCACCTACAGTAACCCTCCTGTCTCCTCCACGAGGCCCTGATGAGCCATGCTTGTTGCTTGTTACCCCTCATTAGTCTTTGTATTTAAGTGCCTGTTTGTCTCTTCATCCGCAGTCTGGTCATTAATGTCGCTCCTCATGTCTCCCCGTGTCCTTCCCTGTACTCACATTCACGTTTTGACCCCTCGCGGTCTTGTTTGTTTCACCGCTCCTATTCAGTTTGATAAACGCTGGCCTTCAAGCCCTTCTTCGCCAGCCATCCATGTCCTGTCTCTCTTGCTCTCTGGTCCCCATTGATGTCTGGTGTTTGTCCCTCTGGTCCCTGGTCCATTGTCCCTGGTGCCTGGTTCTGTCCAATGTTTGGTCTGTTTCGTCTTTATGGCCCAGTTAGGTACTGATCTTGCCTGTTGTCCTTTTGTTCCCTGCTTCCGCTCTGGCCTGTTCCATGTTACTGCTGTGCCGTGTGTCCTGTCCTGTCCTGTCCTGTCCAGTCTGGTGGCTCAGCCCCTGTGATCTTGTGTGGTGCCTGTCCCATGTACCGTGTCAGTCCTGCCATGACGGTCCGTTCCGGTGTCCCATATGAAACGGCACTTTGTATCTGCCTTTGCGTTCGGTCCCCTTGGTCACCTCCCCTGTGGGGGGGAGGGCATACTGTCACGTCCTGCCCGTCATGTCCACCTGACCCTCTTGTCTCCTCCCTGACGTAGCCCTGATGAGCCACACCTGTTCCCTGTTACCCTTCGTTAGTTAAGTTATGGTTAAGTCTTGACATTGAAGAGCAATTATAGTCATGCTGTGACATGCTGGAGCACCAAGTGTTTAAAAGACAACTAATGTGCTGACAGTAAACTGGGAAACCTACGATTAGTCTAAAGTTATGACTCACTAATGATGATAATAAGCTATTTATATTGAATATGAAGCACTTGCTTGTGTTGTCGTAATATCAAGAGGGTATATGTGCATCGTGGCTTATTCAAGGTAACTTTTGAATTGGTAGATGTCAATTTAGTAGGTTGTTAAATTTTAATATTCATCTGCATGGATCTAAATTAAATACCCTAAAAGATAATAATAATTTTATACACACGCTGTCATAAAATGACAAATGACAGGGCTTCATTGGAGAGCAGTTTATGAATTTCTGATGCAGAAAACAAAGGGACATGCTACTCAAACAGGGGACGGGAGATCAGACTGTACGACAAGGACAGATAGAAGATGCACTCCCCCATGAGGAATATGACATTTTGGTGGCTATGTACCGAAGACTCCAGGTAAGGTAAGTAACAGGTTGAGATGCTGGCCAAAATTCAGAGCGACAGATGTCTGTCTATGACAGCTGTAACTGCAGCTGTAGAAATGCATATTGCGGGAATGATAACTACGGCCGATGAGGAATCTCATGTGGGTGGGTGGACAGCGTGTGATAATTGGCTGATTGCTTGAGATGGAGGAGAAACCAGAAAGAGAAGGAAATGGTTGATAGGTGGTTCTCATTCCATCATTAGGAAGCCGTGTGATCAGCTATGAATATCCCAGCTTCACTCTGCTAGTGCTTTAAAGGTTCTGATAAAAAAAAAAAATCAGTGTTACAAGGATGAATTTTAAATTTAAACATTAGAGGAGGTTGGTTTCAGTAGCCAAAAATATCTCACCAGGTGTGTGTGTGTGGGGGGGGATCTAAATCCTGTTAAGAGGGAGACTCATTCTGAAAAGGCTTTAGGCCCTGAACTCCTTAACTTCACCACAAGTACTAACCATTGCAACTGTTCTCCTTAGCTATTTTTCCATCAGTATCTATTAAGACAATAGCTAATATACGGCAAGAAAATGCTCCCAAGACTTGTAAAATATAATTTTTAAATACGACTCATGTTTGGGTTCAAAACAATACATGTAAATTAAAAAGATTAAAAGCTGCAGAATTCCATTACAAAATTACGACCCAGAGGTGTCACCACAGGTGAGTGCCGTTTCATCTTAACGTGAGACAGCTGTCTGTGGGCTGCATTTCTTTGTTTGGTGATAATCTCAGATGGTCAAATGCGGAGGAAAGATGGCCTGGACCATACCTGTGTAGTGTGCTTTACTGTAAAAACAAAAGGACATATCACACTATAGATGTTCTAAATAATAAGTTTAATGTTTATGTGGCTGTCAGAAAAACTAAACAGCTGTTAGCGAAGCCCAAGATGGAATGAAACATCACAGAATTGATACCGATGTCTGGGACTGAAGGCAGAGGCTGGACAGTGGTGCAGAGCTAGAAGACACATCAAGAAGCACTGTTCAATGTTCTATTTGGACAATGTATGTAATTACTCAAAGTGAGGCGTACTGTTCAGTGTTCTCTATGGACAATGCATGTAATTACTCATATGGAATGACACATTACTACAACAACAATCAAGGCAGAAAACCTCGGAGCAAAATTTTCTAATTAGGAGTTATCCGGCAGGTCAAAGATTAGTTTTAGATTCGCCTAGAAAATGGGTCAGTTATGAGGTTACGTGTAGTATGGTTATGTAATTCATCTACTGACTATAATTCAACAGCAGTACTGTCAGTATGTGAGCTGGTCGTTCACACTAAACCTGCACGATGTCTCCAACTAAATGATGTAATAAATGTCACATCGCAAATGGCTACTGTTTTGATTACCTTTAAACATATGGTTATACTTCCAGTCCTTTGGTTGTATAGAATTCAATTAATATGAGCCAAACCGTCATAACAAAGAGAACGTGGGTACTTGGGGGAAAAAATGCACGTTCAACTCCCCGCACAAGTTTGCCTGTGTTTCTGTTATTTTCATTCCGTAAACGCAGTTAAAGCACAAATGTTAATTCATACACTTCAACAGTACAAACAATAAACGAAAGGTAACAAAAAAACAAACAAACAACAGTTACAAGGAGGACATTGTGTTTACTGCTACTCATTTGCAATTTATGGTTCTCCAAGGCAGTTGAGGGCAGAACAGCAAATGTTTTGTCAAGGTTGCACTAGAGGGACCCGGTTGCATTGAGAATACGCTGAAAAATGTTAACTTGTAGCTTTGTTATTCTCATCATTAAATTCTCCAGTAGAACTACATAATCCCCAGGACTGTAAGTATTTCCAAAGTCTTGTTTTTTCATGTTGACAAGAAATGTGATATGTATCTGTGCTGGTTTATCAGTGTCATTATTAGAGGCACTGATTATTTTGGTAGTAAGGTGTACTTGGGGAAAATCTTCATTAATCTGCATACGTTCTGTGAATAAAATGTACTGTTTCAGGGAGAGTTCAACTTTGATTTTTTTTACTAAGCTGCCATAACAGTATCAGGATTTGAATTGGAATTGAGATTATTGGAATAACATTAAGATTATTTTTGGACTCAAACCAAAGAATTATGATTATCAACCTGAAATTAAATTTTGAGTTAAACTATATTTCAGTAAGGGCGTTACTTTTAGTTCATGTTATAAAACATCGAAACAGAATAACGTAAAATTGAATGAATAAATACCTTGTTTACGTGGGTACTCCTTGTCATGTCGGTCTCTCATCACATATTAAACTGAGTGCTGTTAATTACAGCTAATTACAGAGATTGTGGCTAAGCATATTTAAACGATACGCATGGAGGTCTACGTTTCTAAATGCCATATTATGCGGACTGCTTTTTCAGGAATTATTACCGAAAAACAATATAACAAAATGCATTAACAGCAAAAATATTTTCTCAAGCAACTGAATACTGGTACGCTCATCTTTTGTCCAATGGACTCCTACTTGACACATTTCTAATACATAACCAATAACTGCAGAAGACTGTACATTTCAAGTTTCAAGACTTGATGGCTTTGGCTTCATTAGAACCAATAAATGAGTTTTAAAATTCAGGTTATTGGATTTTGCGTCTTTTGTCACAATTCAAATTGTGTACTATTATTATTTTAACAATTGATAACAAATGATCACATCCTTTGAACATAAAAATAATGGACTTAAATATTCACCGGTTCTATCGCTCCCTATGACACGGCAATAGGACATTAAATAAGACAGTTTTACTTTTACTTTGACATTTTCATTGCCCTTTAAAACATACTACTAAATGATGTGCCCTGGTCCTTTAATTTATACGCTGTAAACAATGTAGATTTCCTGCATTAAATTTACGAGTAAAAACATACGGAGTGACTTTTACGAATTTCTGCCTGTAAAGTTATGCTGCCTAACAAGTAGGCTGGTTTATCCTAATGAAGAGTCATTTTATGAGTATTACCAACGAATAATAAAGCACAAAATAAACTTAACCCGAGCTTTGTTGAATTTCGGCAGGAAACCTTTATTTTCCCTCCATAAAAATAAAAAATAAATAAATAAAAAAATTTTAAGTCACAGTAAGTATAAGTACACACACACACACACACATATATATATATATATATATATATATATATAGTTCATATATTTGTCCAAAGAAGGAAAATTACAGTTCCCGTGAAATGGGTTATTTCAATTATTAATATTTTTAACCAGAAACATTGCTAAAAATAGCCTATTCGTGAAGGAGATGGATTATTGGAAAGTAAGTGACTTACCCGAGAATGCAATTATGCCAGCTAAAAAAAGCAAAGCACGGGGAGGATGCATTGCGGCGGTTTTCTGATAATCCCTGATGGACACCATCACAGGCGGGGGAGCGGTACCGCTAACTGGCTCCTTAAGCTTCAGCTCGCCAGGACTAAGGGACACACACGCGCGGACGCAGGGGCGCGCGCACTCACGCGATCCCCTGCAACTGCGTCGTCGTTATGCCTCTGAAGCACACGCATGCACGCGCACCTACACACACAGGTACACACGTGCGTGCTCAAACTGCGCGCTTTATCAGTTATTTATGATCCAGGAAGCCGGTTATAGCAGAGAGAATTAATCAATGAACTTCCTCTAGGTTTGGTGCACAGGCGTGTGTACAGATATCATGTACTCAGCTGTATATCTACCTAAATATTTCACTGTCGTGTATGCAGTCGTCTGTGTTGTATGTTTGAGTCTATAGGCTACGATAAATACGAAACGTAGTCATTTTTGTCTTCAGAACCCCCAACCCCCCCATGCAGCTTCCCGCCGTGTTTTAAACAGTGAAAGGATTCCAAGTGCACTGTGTATTGTAATTGCTCTCCCGTGTGATTTATTATTTTTTTCCAATTTCTCGTGGAAATAAGTGTTCTGTTTTATTCCCTTGTTTTTATCACAGGTGTAAAAGATATTTCTTGGCAGTGTTAACAACATATGTTCAGTGTTAACAATTTAGGCTTTAGCACACTGTTTACACGAAAGAGGCTGTAAGCTATATAGCCGCGCTTCCAGTGGCTATTTGCTCTTAGCTTTAGGCCTACTGTGCCGCCTGCACTTGGGGGACGGGGTTTTTTTAAGGGTAGGCACCTGAATAAACCACTTAGTTTGGATCATTTAAGTCAAGCGTCCATCCTACCATCTGCGTTTATGGCTCAGAGGAAATGACTGACTGCGCGTGTTTGAGTGCCAACTCCCCCCTCTCCATTCGCGTTATTCTAAAACATGACTTATAGCAGCTGTCACCCCCCCATACACACACTCTCACAGCACACACAGAGTTTTATAAAACTGAGTTTCTTCCGGATGGGGACTGGAAAAATGTTTTTTGGGTTTTTTGAGGTTAGGATTAGGGTAAGGGTTATGGTTATGGCTATCGATTAGCACTACGGTAGCCTAACTCGACAAAGCAGCTCAACTCGACAAAACACCGACAGAAAAAACGGGTGAAAAAAATATCTGTATATGACGTCATTTTACATATGTACCTTGTAGTATAAATGAAAGACACCTTTCACTGGCAGTGAGTGAAGATCATTTAATTTTTTTCATCTCTTGATTTACTGAATGATTATGAATAACAGAAACCAAACCGGTGTAAAATAATTGGAATTATATTACATTAAATAATTAATTAATATTAAATAACACAATAATGATAATCAATCAGCTATTCTGCTACTGAGTTCACATATAAAATGTCTTTATTCTTAAATGTAACTTTTATTAATCTTATCTGACCCAGAAATGTGCAGCGTTTACTGTTATAACCCTCAAAAAATTAATTATGTGATGCGAGACAACTAAGACAAAAGGCTGAGGCAGTCTGCATGTGATTGTATGTCTGTCCATCCATTTATATTTATGTTTCAGGGTCTCATTGTTCTCATTCCCTGGTGTGTGTGTGTGTGTGTATGAGAGAATTTGTTTTCCCACAGTGCTTATACCAAAAATGCTGCCTTTTGTTTTTCTTCCTTTCTGCTACCTTTGTTACTCTCCTCCTCCTCCCAAAAATGCCCCAATCCACCCTCCCATCTCTATGTCCCTTCACATCACCCAATGGAATTGGAGCCCAGAAGCCTAACTGAAAGTAAAAAATTAATACACAGAGCTTTATTTATTACTGAATTGGAGCCATTTATATCTAATATAAATAAAATATGTACAAATAATTTGCCATACAAGTGTTCAGTTTTGGAACAGAACTACTGGGTGGTACATAAGCGACTTGAATCTAGCATATACAAACAAAACTGTAATGTAAATTCATGAACAGTATTAACTTGCCTGGTGACTGTTGCTGGGTTTCTAAATGTATACAATCCCTATATTTAACTAAAATGTGTAGGCAGAGGTTTGCTTTACTGAAGATTCCTAGCTTATCTCAAATAAAGGTTGGTTTCACTGCTTTCTTTGCAGATATCCTAGCAGCAGTAATTAATTCAGTTACATTCCATCCAGTGAGACAGTTAATCATTTAATCACCTTGCATATTAGACACAGTGTGACTCAAATAGCAGTTCATTGGCAAGTTTGAGCTATTACATCAAAACCAAAAAAAAAAGTATTCACAGGCTTCTCAGTATTTAGAAAAGTAGAGGCTAGTTTTTGACTGATTGAAATGAGAGTGATCACACAGTTCCATGATTGCAATAAACACTGTGCAGAGGTGAAATAGTCTGAATAGTCTAAGTGGAAATTGCATGACTTGTTCAACAGGCATGCTGTATGCTGAACGCTGGCCTTTTGGGCATGGCTTTGCCTCATGCTCACTGGCTGTAAAATTACATTATGAGCCATTGTTTCTCAGGGAATTGCACATAAACTAGCATTTTCTTCGGAGGGCTCTGTTTCGGAATAATTCCAGCAGACAGACACTGACATGGCTACAGATTTTCCTTCCTGTTAAGGGATAATGCACTTTTCTCAATCTAATCAATTACAGTATATATACTCTAGAATGGAATAGCTACTTTTATTGTCATTCAGAACATATACCGGTTAGTGCACATCACAATGAAACTACGTTGCATTGACTCACCATCGGCCCAGTAGAGCGTATTAATACTAAAACTTTAAAATATAAATTTAAATAGGAAATAAATAGAAAATAGAATATAAAGTGGAATTAACGCATAAAAATATATTAACCGCAGAATAGCAGAATAGTCCTCTGTGTCCTGCCTGATATGCTTCTCGCTGCCGTTGCACAACAATGAACACCAGCAAAGGGTTCAGTGTCTTATCTGCTGCTAGCCAGGCTGCAGCATGAAACTGATTTCTCAAACCCAGCGACTACAATTAGGTTTTTAAAGAAACCTTAAGGGAATTTTTTAATCAGATAACTAGATTTCTTAAATTAACTTAATATGGCCAGGTAATGTCATGCAAAACACCTTTGATGTTGCACATTTGCTAAATGGGTAATTAAATCAAAAATATAATTTGTTGCAAGGTATAATAGATTTGCTCGTTCATACACATCTCTGCTTTAAAGTCTTTAAACTTCCGCTGCATCGCTGCAGAGAATATGAATATGAAAGGTGACTTTTTGCTGTACCTCAAATCTCAGTTGACAAAGGATATCCTTTTCAAGCCATACACTATCATTTACCTTTAACCAACCATGGGGGAGTGCAATCATTGATTGCTTGTATGACCGTTGCAGGCATTTCCAGACCTGTCTTAAGTCCAGTTATAAAGTAAGGCATGATGTAACGATAGCAGAGTTCACTGCGGGCACCATTACAATGCCTCCTGCCCAACGCCAGCATTCCAGGATTCTGAGGTAAGATCTCTGTACGGCATACGCTGAAACAATCTAAATCAGGGGTCACCAGCATGGTGCCTGCGGGCACCAGGATGCCCCCAAGGACCACATGAGTCGCCCATGGACCAGTTCTAAAAATAGCACAACTCACCAGTGAGCCGCGTCTAAAATGTAATTTTATCCTGTTGCTATTCTTCTTTAATCACATTTGCATTTATATAGATTTGAAAATGACAATATTATTTTTTTAAAAAAGCATTTAAAACATGTTTATTAAACTGAGCAAATTTGTTATTTAAGAAGTGTATCAAACTGGTAGCCCTTCGTACGGCTCAGTACCCCTGAAGTAGCTCTCAGTTTCAAAAAGGTTGGTGACCCTTGATCTAAATCATAATCAAAAGATGAAAACCTCTGTGTGGTAATCTGAGAATATGCTGACATCATAATAGAATTTTAATCTAACTGAAGAATGCTTTTGCTACTTTCAAAGTAAATATCCATCTTAAGAATAATCCCAGGGGGGAATTAGGATCTTAATGTTGTCCATACCTATAGAATAGAATAGTGATACTGTATTCATCCACGTGGGGAAATTGTCTTCTGGCCTATTTCACCTTGCGCTCTAAGGTTGTGTTCAAAATGTCCACCACTTCACCCACTCACTCACCATAGAGTGTTCCCTACATAGAGCACTAAGTAGGGGATAAGGGCAGACACTAGACGGATGTTATGCTGCTACATATTTGTGATGGTTATATCTGTTACATAAACAAACACCAGAACATCACCTCTAGTATTAAACTATAATATATAAAAAATATACTTTTTTCTTATTTGTATTTTGTGTTAATGTTTATACTTGTTGTTCATTATTGTAATAATAATAATAATAAAAAAAAAAAAAACACGTCAGAACATGGACACCATGTTGTGATTTTGGATAAATACACGATGTAACACGACATGTTTTCACAGCGTTGAAATAAAAATAAAACGTTGCAGCGCAAATCTGCGCACATGTAACTTCTTTTACAACATACTTGAATGTACTGTATCCAGGACTGCAACTGTAACTATGGTATTTTATACTAATCACCAATATACACCCATGCTTTGGGGCAACTTTTTTTGTGAAAGACGCAATATAAAAATCAAATGAATGGTAATGAAAGTATCTCATAAGCAAGCTACTTAACAGCAGCGTTAGATCAATAAGATCGAGCAGAATTCCACAAAGTCACATGTTAATCACCGAATGCGTGACAAATCACATACAGTACAGCACACATGCCACTCCACTCTTAATCTATCACAGTGTGTATGCGGTTGCCAGTTATGTTCCTCAAACGCTGTAGGAAAATCACTGCAGCCAATCAAATAACTGAACTAATCTACTGTGATAATATCTATGGTCAAGAAGGAAAGGAGGGGATTCATCTCAATCCACACCAAGGGTAGGGATTTGGTAACACACAGCACCTTATTGATGCTGGCTCCAGAAGCCTTGCAGAATTTCTACTTCTGTCTCTGACTACCACTTTAAATTAGGGACAGTACAATTAAATCACTACTCAGCTTGCTTAAATCGAAGCAGTCATACTCATAAGAGCATTTTAAGGAAATTTATTCTGTCTGCTATGCTATATTTTCTCTTTGAACATCTATCCATCTATTTTCTGTAACTGCTTGCGTCATGCAGAGTGGCAAGGCAGGGAATTACCCAGAATGGAGCAGTAACCCATCAGAGGGCATGCTCAAAGTATGTCAGCTTTGCAGATTAGTTATTGGTTTGTTTGATTTTTTTTTTTTTGGGGGGGGGGGTGGGCAGGGGTCTGTACATGGTGTGAATGAATATTTCACTGTGGGGGGGTATGTTTATGCATGGCATTTTTTACAGTCAGTATATACCTGCACCCAGCATGGTGACTCTGTGTCTGCTGCTGCTCCAGGACTGCCCTCTGCTCTGTTTGTGTGTGGAAACTGTTTGTCTTTCTACGCCATGTGAGTATCTCCCTGTTTACTTCAGTTTCCACAGACTGTCCAAAGATATTCATACTTTTATTTACCACGGACTGGCGTCCCGTCCGGGGCGTACCCCAGCCTCGCGCCCTGCGGTGGACTGGCGTCCCGTCCGGGGCGTGCCCCAGCCTCGCGCCCTGCGGTGGACTGGCGTCCCGTCCGGGGCGTACCCCAGCCTCGTGCCTTTGCTGCCTTGGCTCTAGCTCCCTTTGGCATGGACCACAATTAGTGTTCGGAAGATGAATGGATGGACAGATGAAGCATATATTTATCATGCAAGTAACATTTAAAAACAGCAACAAACAACAAACGTATCCATTATAATGTCATCTTGTTCCCTCAGAGGCATTGAAATGCTAAATACAAAGCTAAGCTGTAATAGCAACCATGCAAAACAGAGTTTGCTTACTCCAGTGTTTCACTCTGTTACCTTTTAATTCATAAATAATGAAGCTTTACTTTACTTTTACTCTGTGTGTGTGTGTGTGCGTGTGTGTGTCTGTGTGTGCGTGTGTGTGTCTGTGTGTGTGTGTGTGTCTGTGTGTGTGTGTGTCGATACAGGTTACGGACGCATGCCCATACTCTGATTTAAATTTCTGTTTCCTTTTTAAAAATCTCAACATACCCTGGAGTGCCTAGAAAAGGTTTTATACAGCTATCTATGTCAGAGTTTCTTCTACAAATAATAGAAGCATATATTAGAATAATAAAGCAGCAACTTGAACTCAACAACTCCCTGGTTTGTACCCCGAGTTTCCTGGGCTGGATTCCAGGATTACTGCACTTAATGAATTAATGAATGAATCAATGAATCAATCAAATAATAAATAAAAGGATCAATGATTCAATCAATCAATGAGTCAATGAATCAATGAATGAATCAATGAATGATTACACATTTTTCACAAATAACATAATCTGTGCATTACATATTTAGTATAAAATTATAAGACTATCAATTCAAAGTATTGAATTCATATTCAGAAGGCAAAGGATATACTATATATTTTTTCCATTGTAGTTTATTACGTATATGAAAACCACAAAAGTTGCCCACATTTGCATTATTGAAATTATACCATGTTGCCGTGAAAGAAATAATTTCATAATTTCAGATGTCATTTGATGCTATTTGAGAAGCCATCCTACTCTTTTCCACGATGGTGCAGCTGTTGACCCTTGTGATGAGACGGTACAGCTTGTCGACTGGGGGGAGTTACAGTTTTATTAGACGAGGTTAATTGAGGCACCTTTTCAGCAGAGGCCAGAGGGCTTCAGCTTGGGCAAGCCCATACATTAAAGCCTCCTTTTGCCAGTACCTGTGCTTACTATATTCACTTAGCAATTATTTGATACAATTGTGTCATACTGCTGCCATCTAGTGGTTATTTTGGAAATAAAAACAATATTTCAAAATGATTTAACCATTTCCAGCTCAATAACCCAACTTCCAAACATCTACATGGGTTCCCATTACAGGGTTTGGGGGGCCTACCTCACAGAATTTCACAGGACAAACTAGAGATGGTAATTGATTTAGTGTTTTCCAATTCAATATATTTCTATATACACAACAGTCACGTCAAGGTGCTTTACATGGGTATGTTGTGATGCATTCCTGCATCATTTATTTGGAATAATTTAAAAACAGGGAAAAGGGGAAACAAAGAAATGGAAGAAAGGAATAAAGCCAGATTGCAATTGAGGAGAGGAACCAAAAACTCCCAAGTAGGGAGGAGAAAAGTCTCTGGGGGTCCAAGGTCAACCAAAGTGTATTCTGTGATCAAGGACAAACTCCATTAATGTCAGTTCTCCATGTTGGCCTGAGTAGGGTTGCACGCTGTAGGCTGAACTCACAATGTTACAGCTCTTAAGTCACATCCATGATGTCACCCTTCCATGGGACAGAACCAGGACCCACCCTGGGCACCATCTGGACATGTGGGAAGGAAGGCAGAGAGCATGGGTGGTCAGAACATGCATAGACACATTAATGGACAAACACAGTAGATCAAAATGATGAATACATTTCCTTGGTCTGCAGGAGGAAATCAAAATACCCAGAGAAAGCCCATGTGACAGAAACTCTACACACACACACACACACGCGCACACACAGGTTTATAATAATATATTCGTGGGGACTCTTCATTCATTTCTATGGGAAAACCCTAATCCCAACATGACGACCTTAACCCCTACCCAGCCCTAACCTTAATCATAAGTAACCAGTCAAAATACGAGACTTTTGGCATTTTTAGTTTTTTGATTGCATTCACAGATCTTTGTGGGGACCTGAAACATGGTCCCCACAACATCAAAATAACAGGTTTTTATTACATTGTGGGAAACACAATTCACCACACACACACACACACACACACACACAGCAGAAGCAGGATTAGAGCCCCCAACCCAGTCAGTGTTAAACTGTGCCCTACTGATCCACCGTGACAGTATATTTGCTCATTTTCCATGCACAATTTTATTTTTGAGATAAACAGGCAAAAGACACATAGATAAAACCGATTACTCGGGGGGAGGGGGGGGTACAGTGTATTCCTCCATGTCTACAGTGTATTCCTCCATGTCAGCATAAATGTTTCCGATGGCCAGATATCACACTGAGATCACAATCACTTAGTGGTGCATTTTCATGCTCTGTTAGCTCTGTCAAACACTGATATAGATGAGTCACCAGCACTAAAAACAGAAACATAAAATCCGGATGTTGAACAGCGGAAAATATACACAATATTAGGGGAATACACTTGAGGTGTGACTGTCGGGAAAGGCAAGTTTAATGGAGGAAGGAAGTTAAATCATGGGCAGTCATTAGGTGATGAAATTACATTGGCAGGATAGTCACACTGATAACATTTGCTTTCTGTGTTATCAGAATGTTTATTTTCCAAGGGCAACACTCTGTAGCGATATAGGTGTTTACTCATTTTTTTAATTACAGTTTCACTGTCTCCCTGCATGTAATAATCGAAACTACACCCCCAAGAAAAATGACTCATTATTAAACTAAATAATTCTTAAAAACAAGCAGCCTTTAATTGCTTAATATTACACATTTAAGGTTAGAAAAGATCAGTAACTGGATAATGATTAAGTGCAAAAATGACCAGTGAACACATTCTATCATACATCTGCTTGCAATAAGAAAAATTTTACTCTTGAAATGTCATTCAGCAATTATCTGAGAAATATTACTATATCTCTAATTAGGGGTGTAGGAGAAGCATGCATACCCTGGCAGATTCAGGGGGTCCAGCACTTCACAGGGGCCCTTGAATATGTAAAACTATTAAACTATATGGGGCCCAAGGTGACATTTTTTCAGGGGGCCCAGAATTTCTAGCTACACCTATCTAATAAAAAAGGTCCCATTAGACTGTATCTCCAACCTGGTTGGAAAGGTACTATAGATCTACTGTAATTATGCTATAGTATTATATTAAGTATGCTATAAATCTCCTGTAGAGCTTTGAATTTTAAATGTATCCAAGGTTAGAAATATTAAAAACACTGTGCTAGGTTTTATATGTGTAACATTTCATAAAATACTTTGTTTCTTTATTCATTTGTTTATCTGTTTAGCACTTGCGGTAGCAAACAAAAAATACTCCTGAGAACGCAGAAATGGTAATAAAAAGAAGTTCTTAACCTTTATTTATCCTCCAGGGGGATTATTTTTAAATATCTCCCCCCCCCCCCTTTTTTTTTTATTGTTTTAGCATAATACAAATACATCGAATGAATTTCAGAAAAAGTCATGCCAGCCACCCAACAAACAAACAAACAAACAAATAACAAGAAAGCAGATGTTGCTATGCGACAAGGATTTCCTGCTACTGGCACAGTATAGATACATCACAGTTACTGTTTGACAATAGAGTGGTGCTGTATCATTTTGTGACTTTTCGCCTTGACACCTGCACAGCAGAAATTCTGTAGCACACTGTAAATACTTATTACAAAGGCAATTAAATACAGTGGCCTCTGTAATATATATGGGATATATTATAGTAATGTATGATGATGCACAGTATTATAGTAATATATAACACATTATAGGTAAATTTGATATGTCATACTGTAGGTCCCCAGTTGTTGGATATGCTCCTGCGGATGTCTCTCTTAAACAACCTGCCTACCACCTTTGCTCTTAGCTGTGATGCCTTTCTTTTTGGACACACCAGGTCTTCATTATCCTTCTTCGACGTTCCAGCTCTTGGCCCCCAAAATACATTTGACTGTTCTTCTGGAATGTGGTGAAGATTTTTCAACGGCTTCTGTCAAAATTGGCTTGTGTCAGAATTGGATCTTGGTTTGGAACCAGCGATACTGTGCTTTTTGTGGGAATCCATAATAAGTCCATTGCCTGGAGGAAGGAACTAAAACGGCTTTGGCTGAAAAAGTGCATTTTTTTTGTGTCGTTCGTTTAAATTCACTTCATTCATTATTAGGATGTGAATTTAAAAACGAGGCAGGAATACGATTGTTCTAATGGATTCGCAGACTTTCTGTCTCCATTGTTTTTGTCCAGAGTTTAGGAGTCAGGCTTGTTTTGTGTGTTTCATATATTTCTTTGGGTGGGGTATTCACTATACTTTATAGTCCCAAAATGCGACATTGAAGGTAATTCTGTAATGTAGATGTTGGGTAATTTATCTCTGCTTTGTTTGTGCATTTGCATGTTTCCCCGCATGTTGGTCATAGTTCCTTCTTGCAGCGATGCACATACTGGCATCTGTGAGTTACCTGTAGCGTGTGATTGTACGTGTCTCCTGCGATGGACTGCTGTCCCTTCCAGGATGTCTCCCTGCCTTGTGCTCTATGCTGCCCCCAACAGGCTGCAAGTTTCTGCACAGCCCTGCTCAGGTAAAGCATTAGAGGACGGCTGCATAGATAGATGTGCTTTATTGATCCCAAAGTGAAATTCAATTCGTACAGTAGCAAAGGGATGTACTTTATATAGGTGGTATTCATTGAGGGACATAGTTACTTATGAGGTCATGGGTGATATTCACCGTGTTGAAGTGCTGTCCTGAATATTTTAGAATATTTTTCATATTTTATAGCACTGAGGTGCCAGATGACAGCAAATAGAAAAGAAACCCGGAAATGTTTTTCAGCGCACCATGCTGCAATGAGCCAGTGGCTAAACGGACTCCCGGCCACACGGTGGAGATGTACAGGATCCTTCATGATGTTCTTCAATTCTGCTCCCATCCACTGTTTTGCTACTGCCTCCAGTGGTTTCTGGGTGAGTCCTGTGATAGAGTTGGCCTTCCCGAAGTGTTTTTTCTCAGGCTTCTGGCATCTGCCCCTTCCTCCTCTCTTGCCCCCACCCCCCCCCCCTTCTCCTAAACTGATGCCACTTCCCCTGAAACCCACAGCCTAGTGAACTAAGCTGGACACCCAGGACAAATAAAACATCCTCAGCGACTGATGCATGTGTCAAAAGACCTTCTCAGAAGGGGGAGTCTGCTCTGGTGCTTCTCGTGTAGTGCTGCTGCACCATCCATCCACTCCAGTCCGCTTTTCAGCTTGACCCCCCCCCAAGTACAGTACTTGTAACACCGCACCACCTCCATTTCCTCCCCCCGGATAGCGGCTGCTGTCAGGGGCTACTTAACATGCCGGAAAATCCACCACTAACTCCTCTGAGCCACGCGATTCTCGCTGCATGCACCACAAGACGGTGTCCAACACCAGCCTCCTACACTCTGAATCATCTCCATTGTCAATACCCCCTAATGTTTAACTAGTTTTAATGTAATATGCAACATAGCAATGCATCTCTGTAAGACAGGCATTGCACACAAAAAATGAATACTTTTGCCAAAGCTGTCACTGACCATATCATCTTCACATGTAAAAGTAAGAGCTTCGCTGATACAAGTCAGTTTGAATAACTCAGCACAAATGTTGTGGTACTGCTGTTTTGGAAAGTGATCTTCTGCCCATTGTTACTAGAACTATATGGAATATAAGAAAATTAACACAAAATAAAGGTAATTTGAAACAAGATACGCAAAATGCTGTTTTCAACGTGATGCTTTGTGGTAAGCGCCAGGAGTGGGTTTTCATTTATAACTGACAAACTTGTGGCTAAAG
>JAODLC010000002.1:997199-1012621 GCA_026781145.1 Hippopotamyrus pictus
AGCTTTCTCCACATTTTTTGATTTAACCCATTCTCCATTCTTTAAAACGACGTGTGACTTCTATCAGACCATGCAGCTTCTCCATTAGGAGATGCTTACTATAAAAGAAAATGTGGTAACAATTTACGTAATGCATTGTAATGTTAGGCAAAAGCATTAAGGATGCTTTTTAGTACATTATGAAGGTATCTATACTGCATTATAGATGAGCGCTTCATAAAGAATTCATAATGTATAGGAAGTACCGCTATAATGTGTTATGTCTTTTTATAAATATTTATAGCCATGTTTATATTTTATGAATGCATTATTATGTGTTACGAATGTGTTCATAGATTCTTATACATATGGTATTCAGAGAAGGTGTTAGATCCATGTTTCTTCAGAAAAGACTGACCTAAAAGGGGTTTGCAGTGAGTTTGGATCCCAGAAGCACAAGGCAGAGGACTCCTGTGGAAGACACAGATCCCACATGCTTGTTTCTCATTCCCATTCGTCGTCAGTGGAGCCGTGGACCCTGACAGGCTGCCAAACGCGCATCTGAGATATCCCACCTCCTGTTTCACCAGGTGATGTTCCCGTTTCTGCTCTTAGTTCGACTCCCCGCGGTGCTTTCATCACCGGCATTTGTCTTTATGGGTAAGGTGTCCATTCGGAGATACTGTACGCTGAGTACTTTACTGTCACCATACTGGCCGCAGGCTTTGGCTTGCCATCTGATTTGAGCCCTGGCTCGCAGCTACCAAAATGATCCGTGCCGGCTGGGAGAACCTCAGCCTCCAGGAATGACTCCAGCACCAGGCACACATCGTGTTTCAGCTCCCACTGGAGGGAGAAGCAGCTAATGATCTGCTGGAGTTGGAAGCATCATTAGATACGTCGCAAAGCCCAGGGCACACAGCTCTCCTTCATCAGCGTTCACCTCTGCACTCAAGGCTAATTAGTGAAAAACTAATTTAATAAATTAACTTAAGACTTTAAGGCTAATTAAGAAATGGAAGAAAAGCCAGCCTTTGTAACAAACTGCCAGGATCAAGACCAGGTCACATCCATCCATTTTCGGAAACCGGTCACGAGGGGGGTGCGGGTGGGAGGGGGGGTCCAGAGCCTATGGGCACGAGGCAGGGAACAACCCAGGATGGGGCACCAACCCATCGCAGGGCACACACACACACCATTCACTCACACATGCACACCTATGGGCAATTTGGCAACTCCAATTGACATCAGCATCTTTTTGGATTGTGGGGGGAAACCAGATCACCCAAAGGAAACCCCACGACAAGAAAATGCAAACTCCACACATGGAATCTCAGCATAGACTAGAATCCTGGTCCCAGAGGGGTGAGGCAACAGTGTTAACCGTAATCCAATCACATTTTGAATTACATTGATATTAGTGTTCATTAGGCTCAGTAGTCATAGGAATACCTTGTATGTAGGTAGTATAGCTTGTCAAACAGCTATAAGCTACCTTGAATTCTGGGAAAAAGCTAAGAATGTTATAATACACCCACTTCTTACACAACCTAGCAGTCTGTGCATCAGTGCAAATAGATACAAATCACAGAAACATGTGACACACTATAATGTCAGTTGTCGATTTCACCAGATTTCCAATACACACATGAACTTGAAATTCCATATGATTTTTAGATCTACAGTATGAAAAATGTAATCATACGTTGTGTGTGTCTAGAAAAAGTTACACAGTAACTGACTTTATGGGCTCATTTTTTTCCTACTACAAGCATGGAGGCTTCTGATACAAATACTAATGCCTTCACATAGCAAATTACAGGCTAATTTTAATCCATGACTTAAAGAATGTTTCATTCCAGGTGTCATTGTACATAAAATTTAAGTGTTGGTCTGCTTTCTAAGAAGATTCAGTCCTGGTTCTGCAGCAATGGAAGGAGAAGCTGATCAGGGTGTAAGTCCTGCCTAGGGGTGGACTCAAGGGGTGCTGGACCTGTTACCATAAATATATCTTCATTTGGCTTAAATGCAAAGGCTCAGTACTCTTCAGTTAAACTTTATATAATATATTTTTGTTGTGCATACAGCCAGATAAAATGCATTTTCTATATTGCAAAAATCTAATTTAAAAAGTTGTTCTTCAGTCTTTAAACTGTCTTTTAATTTATCCTGCAAAATATCCAGCCCATTAGTCCATCATCATTTTCGAGTTCATTAAGTTCAGTTAAAAAACATTTGCCCCATGCAAGAAAGAGCAAGAGCAAACATTTCAGGATATTGTATATCTGAATTTTCAAAGTTCAGTCAGCCGTCTTGCTAAACTCCCACTGTTATGACGCGCTCATGTACAAAAGATACCTTCTGACACTTGGCTGACATGGACAGAATTATCAAAACTGACCCTAACCACCATTAATTATATCAGCTTTTCTTGGAGGGTGGGAATGAATTACTTATATGGCTTATTAAAAGACAGGGGGGCGTTCTTTTAAGCTTGCACTGGACCCTAAACAGCACTGATGAGAAGACTGATGCAAGAATTAATTGTGATCCTTTATTGGAACTAGAGACATTTAACGGTATTGAATAATTTAGGCTGGTGAAACAGTAACGCAACAATAATCAAACAGTTCTGAAATGTCCTGGTGGGACCCAAGAACGTGTGACATTTCAGAATGCTGTGACCTTCTAATAACCTTTTTTTCCAGGAAATGACAACTGCAAAAGGGAAGGCCACAATAATATTTAACTGCTTCTGAGAGCAAGAGGAATACTAAAATGAGAACGATTGCCTTTATTTGTTTGCATGATGCAATACCGACAGCTGTGTTCTGATGTCATGCTCTCTCCTATTTTGGTAACACTCTATTTGAATAGTCTGCCTACAGAGGGTATACAGAGTATTTTGTAACATTTCAACTACTTATTAGCTGAGATTCATTAATTATTATAACATCGGTTGAGTGAGTAGTCAAATTCAATTAAATTATTCTAAGAATATGTAAATATGTTCATGAATCATTATATACTCTGTATACTATGTATTCTGTTAAACATCCACAGACAAAGTGAAACAGCTGAATTGTTGAATCTCAACTAAGTTGTTGAAATGCTACAAATACTCTGCAGGCAGACTGTCCAAATAAAGTGTTCCCCTAAATTTTCCCTTTGTAGTTAATACTCGAAAGTTGTGTTAACAGCATCGTGTGTGCTGTCTCCTTGTCCATTACGATGCATGACAGGTGATATAACCATGCACAAGCTATGAAAAGAGTAACAAGAATAAAGGTAACAGGTTTCATCATGTCATCATCGCCATGGTGATGGTGAAATGCTAGGAAAAATATTATTAAATTCAATATACCACACTTCAGTGTAATGCCACAAATTTAATACAACTGCATAACAAGTAGCTTATTTTTCTTGAAGCTTTAAGCATGTTTGGAACATGTTTTGAAATCCATTCATCTGTACGCTACAAGCCTGCAGTGGATAAGTTTTACAAAGTGGATGGATTGAGTTGCCTGTTTCATAACCGATTGATAGAATACAGAACGAAACAGAATTGTGGCTTTATACCATACTTCTATAATACTTCTTCTATAATGAAATTATAATCAAATTATTCATATTCTTCTGCCATATAGCACTTGCCCCATATTGAGCTTGTCTGCAGGTTTACCAGCAGTTGTTGTGGATGAATGCTTAACTGTCAAAAATATTATAACATAATGAATCCAGGCTGACTTTTTGTCCATGTGTTTCAATACTCACACACACAGATTTGTATTTATATCTTTGTGGGGACTCTCCATTCATTTCTCTGGGGAGAACTCTAATCTCAACATGACGACCTTAACCCCTACCCAGCCCTAACCTTAACCATAAAAGTAACCAAACTAAAGATGTGACTTTTGGCATTTTTAAGTTTTTGAGTGCATAAACAGGTCTTTGTGGGCACCTGAGAAATGGTCCCAACAACGTCAAAATAACAGGTTTTTAATCACACACACATATATATATATATATATATATATATGTGTGTGTGTGTGTGTATGTGTATGTATAAAACACGTCACGGGATTGTTTATGGAATAGCAGAGTCCTTGGGTTACATTTTACTAAAGGAAATGAACTGAGCACTGAATACCAAAATGGAGCAGAAATCACTTCCAGATTTTATTACATATGAAGGCATTCTCCGTTCTAACTATTAATACCCGTTTTAAGGATTCTGAATGCATCTGCATATTTAACCCATTTAAGGTCACAGGTTACAGATGTATTAAAATGATGTTAAAGATCCACGTGGTTCTCTGCATACAAAATTCAATAGAATGTCTTTGTGAAAGTGGGACAGGAAAATGGAATATTTTATTGCATATCAGTGGTTCAGATATCAAAGAAATGCAAGACGCTACATATAATCTGTGTGCAATTGTAATGGTAAATTTCATTCACATAAAAGCCATCTGGTTAATAATCAAACAATTCTGTAACAAAATTAGCTTATGCTTCTTATTCAAAATGGCTTAGCTATGATTACTTTTGCCTCAACAAATGGGAAATATGCAATCACTCTCTGAATTAATGGATATCAAGCCACATGTCAGTCGTGTATTTGTGACAATTTTTTAACAGTCCAGATTACAAAGCAGACCATGTGACTTATTTCTGTTAAGGAAATGCAACGCTTTTTTTATTATAATCATAATACTTCATAAAGCTAGTAACCAAAATATCTATTACAAAAACAGTTGTAGTCTGATACCTTTGTGTTGCCATATCACCATATCGTCATCTTCCATACCGCTTGTTCACAATAAACATTTTATTTTTGTTCTTTTTGCACTCAAATGGTGCATTAGGCTTGATTCAAAAGTGCCCATATGATTTGGATAATTCTATTCTGCTGGCCCCGCTGTGCTAATTATATCCAACAAAAAACTCAATAAAGTAGACCACATTGTCAATAAATAAAAAGCTTCATCAGGTTTCTGGGATCAAAACATGGAAGCGTGTTATATCACTTTGTTTATTTTTTTGGAAATGAATCACATACAAAGAAATGCCTGATAAATGGTCCCAGTGAGGCCTGAACAAAAGACATTGAATTACAGTTCTTATCTTTTATTTTAAAGCTACTGCTCATCCTGTACAGAGTGTATCTCTCAAAGTATATCTCTGCCACAATGGGTTCTTGGCCAACCCTGCGGCCTTGTGCTGGATGAGCAGTTCTGGGACTAATAAGCGATTTCTTACTTTTCCTCTTAACCGCGGCATACAATTGAAAAAAATGTGCACGTTTTTCATATTTGTGAATAATAAATTTAAGTAATCGATAATGACGTCAACAGCAACGGCGCAAGAGATCTTTGTAATGTGTGGTTTTAACCACTAGAGGTAGTTGTGGGCTGTGCTTAAAAATAAATATATGGAAATACAGTGAGTTGCGTGCCTGAATTTCAGCATCGCTTAAACCAGCCATTCCAGCATTTTTATTTTGCTTGTGTTGTAGAAAGAAAAATCACATTTTGTTTGTATATAGCCAAAGCACATCCATCCCCACATGAAGCCAATAATGTTTCTTATTTTGCTAAAATGGTGCATGTCAAGGTCTGGTATATATTAGACATACGGCTCTCGTAGTCAGCATCTTGGATGCTGGAGAATTGGGCAGATATAAAGAGCTGAGTGATAGCGATAAGGGCCAAACTAGGGTGCTCACACTCATCCATGCTGTGTACCTGCTGAGAAGAGTTTGAGGATGGGTGATGGGCAGCCAAGACTCCTCAGCGTGGAATGTGAACGTCGGTGTGGAATGTGAACGTCAGTGTGGAATGTGAACGTCAGTGTGGAATGTGAATGAAGGTTATCCCATCTGGTCCAAACCAACAGAAGGGCTACTGTGGCAGCAATTGCAGCTAATTTTAATGATGATCACGGAAGTAATGTGTCAGGACTCGAACCCTGCTCCATGTCAGGCGGCATATCTGCAGGCTGGTCAGAATGCCTATGCTCACCCCTGTTCACCATCGAAAGCACCTAAAATGGGCATGAAAGCATCGGAACTGGACCACGGAGCAGTGGAAGATGGCCGCCTAGTCTGATGAGTCCCATTTTTTGTTGCATCATATAGACCACTGGGGACATGTCAAACAACTATGGGATGCGTTGGACCAAAAAGTCCAATCTGCAACTACACAGCCCCATATGCAGCAGAACTCAATGCACAGGGTGTCATGACACATTGCTCTAATGCTCTGACCTTGCCATAATCCTACATTTTTGTTTATATGACTTCATTTAATGAGCTCCATCTGCACATTACAAACAAGCACCCATAAGATACATTAAAATATATTAATATTTAAATTTCTAAATATCTCTGTGTGTATAATAACCCATGTTCCCTCTAAAAATATATCTAAACATCCATCCATCCATGGTATTGCAGCTTTTTCTGGACAGAGTCATAGGGGACCTGGAGACTGTCCCAGGCAGTAAAGGACGCAAGGCCGAAGTTCACCCTGGATCGGATGCTAGTCCATTACAGAGGATATCCAAACAGTTACTAAATTATGTATAACTGCATCCACTTTTCCCCCCACAGTACACCAGTATGTAATTAACTGCATTTGTGGATTCTGGAACAGTAGGCTTATAGCATTAAATCTCTCCATTTAGACATTAAAATAATGGAGTGTAATAATTGTTGATCTGTATTGAAAAACAATAAACTTCTCTGATAACCTTCTATTTACCCCTACTATTTACCCCATGAAATGAAGCTTCTTATTAGACAATTTTGCAGGGGTATATTAAAATAGGCAGTACATGATCCCTATGAATTTCAGTCAGCTTTCAACTTAAGGCAAAGATTCATAAGCAAGGAAAAATAGAAACTGACCTGCATTACTAATGGTGTTTCACATCAGGAAAAATAGCTGCGGCTACTATGTGTACATAGCATTGTGGCTAAGTGGGTAGCACTACTGCATTATACTTCCAGGGTGGAGTTTTGAAGTCTCCCTCCACTCTGGTTGTGGATTTTGAATGTTCACTCCATGCTTCTTGAGTTTTCTCCCAGTCCAAACACACACAGTTAAGCTAACCGGCGCCTCCAAATGGCCCTTAGAGTATGACTGTTTAAGTGATGGCCTGGCATCCCATCCGAGTCGTGCAGGGAGGACACTTTGAGCTAGCACAGGATTTACAAACTACTATTTTAATTAAAAGGAACCGGATTTCACTTTAGCACTGATTTCTTGCTGATTGCTGATTGGTCAGTCTTCTATAATCATGCATGTGCCATCAATGTTTATGTGAAATAGTTGGATGAGTCTTTCAATTAAGGAAAGAACCCAGTCAAAAGCACAAGACAAACTGAATTATTTAGCCAAGCATAGGACCCTTTCAGTTTTAAAGCAGTTTGTAAGACCTGAAGTAGCTCAAGCTGTCCTCTCTGACATGGATTATCTGGTCACCCTACATCCCTGACCAGAATAAGCGGCCAGCAGATAGACTGATGGGACCAGGTACCTTTCTGCTTTTCAGTAGACTTTTGCTGATGCTTGCTGTCTTTTATAATTCGTCCTGCATCATAAAAGTGTCCTACGTTTCGCCTTCGCGATGTCCATCTTGGAAAAGCAAAGGTCTAAAATTTTATGGGTGCTGCTTTTGTGTATCCCTTCTACTACACCCCTGCGTAGTTGATTGTATAATATAGCACATTGAGACCAGCTTCTGACACTAGTGTGTGCTTTCTTTCAGCCCAGAGGAGCAATAATTTCAAGGCTGCAGCTAAAACCTCAATGTTCACTTGGGGAATGGAAACAGAGTACGCAGGCCACAGTGCCCTGTCGATTGCCATTATTACTACAACTGTAGACAGTGGCTGACCTGTGCGGCAAAATTCAAGAAGTACGAAGCCCTTATATTATTGTCCACCATCTGTATCGCAGCTGGCATGTTGGCGATTTGGGTCTGACCACTGCACCGTCCCAACTGTTTGTTAGTATTAACTGTCACTCTGGACAACATGGTGAGAAGTTTCTCTTCACATTTCCACTGATTTTGTTAGACCTTCTTTTAAGTTGCTTTATATCTTCAAAGAGACCTGAGGGAACACAGACTCAGCTGAAAGTAAGTAGCATATTTTTCAAAACCTTCTTCACTCAACACACATCTTCTGAACTCTCAAAAATAGTTTCTTGGTGTGGATTTCCCTGACATTTCTGTAGGAGCAGTCAGGCTACTCCGGAATGCTGCAAGGGTGAACCACAGTGATTCTAATGCAGGAGTAGATCCAGAGATGATTATAAAGTTTTCCCCAGCTATGTGGAAGTCATAGGGGTGTTTAATTGGTAATTGGCATTCAAATTACAGTAACACATGTTGTTGCTGATTAGAGTTTCCATGTATAGTACATATCATTAGTGAAATGGTTGACAGACCTATGCTGGTTTTTATGAATCAAGCTGTGTTTTGGCATACCAGAGAGAAATAGTCTATTTCTCCTCCACAAGAAAATTTTATTATAGAAAGAAGTTTGGTAAAGCAGACAGATCTATATATCTTTATTATCTCTTTATTGATATCTCAAATATTTCTTGTGAGAAATAATATGTAACAGAAACTAAAGGGCTCAGATGAATTTGTAGCAAAGGGATCTGAAGGATGCTGTATTCACATTTCTGTAGGGCAAATAAAAGACTAGAAGATTAGCTTTTTTCCCCCGACCCCATTTTAGTCAGAATCTGAAAAGCCAATATCTTTTTGCTGTACCTATTTTGTGTGTGTGTGTGGGGGGGCAGCTATACATTACATTGCGGGGTCCAAATGTCCCCACAATGTCACAAGAACCTGCTATTGTGATGTAGTGGCGAACAGTTTTTCAGTCCCCACAAGGGGAAACTCAATTTTATAAAAATCTGTGGCTGCAATTAAAAAAATTTAAAAATCCAAAAGTATTTTGTTTGGTTACTTATAGTTAAGGTTAAGGCAGGGTTGGGGTTAAGGTTGTCATTGCTGAGATTAGGGTTTTGTGTGTGTATGTGTGTGTGTACAGGGACATACACAGATGGTATGTTGCCTCACTAGATATGACTCTAACCTCACACCTCAGTGGGCTGTGGGTTCAGTTCCTTCCCAGTCCTGTCTATGCGCGACGTTGCAATATCCTCTGCGTTTTCATAGCCTTTCTCAGGATCTTGCGGATTATGCAGGGAGGGTTGAATTGGCTGTGGTACAATGTGTGTCCCAGACTTTGTTCCTGGGGCTTCATCAGACTGAAGAACGACTACAACGTGGCGGCACATAAGCCATCTAAAATATGGGTAAATATAAATAAAAATGACAGCACTTAAATGACGAGGCAGGAAGTGAATAATGTGTGTTTTAAAATATCATGCATACATACATATTGTATTGAAACTAAGACATTAACAAGATGGACCATTAACAAAGGAGATGTTCTTATATAATGTGTATCTATGCATATATCTTAAAGCTCCCCCCCCCCAGCACTTCCACTAAATTCAAGGACTTTTCAGTGCATTTCAAATATCCTTGACTAATGAAGAGATGACAATCATTATTATAATTCTAAATCTATAATTTAATGCAGTGCTCCATTCTGTCTGTAAACTCTTGCTTATGCAAACGCTCCTCTACTTACGAACGAGGTACGTTCCGAACGGCCGTTCGTAACTTGAAATGTTCGTAAGCCGTTATTCAACATCGTTTTAAGGGTATAAGCAAGTACAAAAAACTAGGATGCTGGGAGTACGCACGCTACGCTGCTGTGCGGCGGGAGTAGCGGACAGAAGTCGTACTAGGTGGAATTGGTGCGCAGAAAAAAAAAAAATTATGTCGCGTACAGGAAACGGGAGCCCAACGAAAACAATTTACAGTCCTCTTTGTTCGTATGTCTGAAAGTTCGTAAGTTGAAGGTTCGTAAGTAGAGGAGCATCTGTATAGTCCACCAATAAGTAGATCGAAGTAGCAGGTTTGCATCCCAGCAATGAAAGAAATGACAACTCAAAGAACTAGGAAGAAACATTAACTAGGTTATTTCTGCTATATAAATATACATTATGCATGACATCTACAATTTACATATACGGCATACACACGGCGCTGGGTTTTCATTCAGTCTTTCCAGAAGAATTAGCATAGGCCTACATCTGAGCCAATGGTCAAGTTCAAGCAGGGGAAAGCATTTTAAACCCTCTCAGGTCTAGTGAATGGCACTCCTAGCACTGAGTATCTGCTGGTAAGTTAGAAGAAGGTAATTAGTGCAGTGCTGACAGCTGATACTTGTTAAGGGAACGTTTCCTCCCCAAGAAATGTAGTAATAACCTCAGGAAATCAATAGAGGGGGCTGATGTTCCATTATTGCCAGTGAGATCACAACCATCTCACCCCAAAGGCGGCCACAAGATGACTTCTCTATATGCAATGATGTTCACTGTTCCGTTTTGTCTGTTTGTTGTGGTATTTTGGAGAAAAAAAGAACCTTATTTGTGAAATGCTTATTAAGCAGTTTAGAATAAGACTGAAATGGGAGTTTATTACAAATCAGCCATAGATATGACACTTTAATGGGGGAAACAAAAATGAAGGAACCAGTGCTGATGCAGTCAAAACCAACCCGGCACTGTGCATGTTAAACGGCAAAACAAATCACAGTATATATTACTTCTGCTGTGCCTTTGATGCAAATGTGTTACGCGACAGCTTCCTTGGCCAGTCAAGATCAGTCATTCCTCATATGAAATGCATGACAAAAAAGACTAACCCAGAAAGGAGATTCAGAAATAAGCATCAGGGCCTGTTCTAAGATAGAACAATAGTGCAGGAATCTGTCTGCCACATTCATTCATGGCTCATCTACATCCGCAAATCTACAGCTGGTTCAATTGACTGTAAACTTTGTAGCGAGCAGTAGCTTTAATTACCAAACAGTTTAGTTCACCGGTTTGAGCATACAGAATTAAAGCATTATGCTTTTAGAATCCATTATTGCCATGTTAGTCTGGCATGAATACTGCGGTACAGAGGCTATTCACAGAGTTCAAAGGAGACCTATTACCTAAACAATGTGTGTACCTTGATTCAGTACAGCATCTTATATTTTTATTATTTCTCAAACACCCTGTAGATTTAATTAATTAATGATTAACGAGGATATATTGTTGGTTAGAAATAAACACATTTATGCAAAAAACACAGCAACCTATGATAGTGTTACAGTAAATTGAAACATCTTTTTTTCCTGACCAGTAAGTATAAAAATGCTTAGAAAAATAAAAAGAAAATACATGCATCACATTGTTTCATTGCCTTAATAGCTTTAAGTTTGTGGCTATTGGGATCCTCGTTTTGGTTTGAGTTTTTTTTTTTTTTGCTGCATAAATTATGCATATAACATTAGTCTAAGAGCCTCAACAAAGGATAGGCAATTATCCTAGTAATAAACATTACTGCACACAGGTAATTTGTAGTATTAGACTTATACTAGACTATTTCATTTTGTTTTGATTATAGGTTGCATTTTGTTTGAGCATAAATTGCTACAGGCATGTAAGGAAATGTTCCCACACTGACGAAGATTTGAAAAACATGGGAAGTAGGTTTTAATATAATCAATTGTTTTGTTACAGGAGGTCAAGCAAAGAATATACATTGTTGCTTGCATGAGAAGTTAAGCAATCATGATTATGCATCCCTGAAATTACACCCAGGCTCCATGATCTAATCGCCAAATAAATATGTGCTACGTTTAAGTAAAATTTGTTTACGTTTATTTAAATGGTAACATAGCAAGGGGTCTCTTGCAGGTACTTTGGTTTCATCTCCGGTCATGCAGTTAGGCTAATCGGTGTCCCTAAATTGCCCATAATGTACGTTTGTGTGTGTATATGTGTCTTGTGATGGGCTGGCATCTTATCCAAGGTCTGCCCCTGTCTCGTACCCTGTGCTGCCTGTGATTGGCTCCAGCCCCCGTTACCCTGTCCAAGATAAACGGTTGGATGGATGAATGGATGGTATTACAATTAGAGTTGGGAAAGGATGATGACACAATGACAAAATGTCAAGCAGTAATTATCTAACAGTTTGAATTGGAAATTCAGAGTTTTCTACAAGAAGTGCTTCAGAATAGCTGTAATAATCCTATATATTACTAGAAGCTGTGCAGCCACGCTAGGGAATGGGTTATGAAGAAATTCTGAGGTTCAGTGGAAACTCTTAGGCCTATAGCTCCACAGCTGTGGGTTGAGTTCTTGCTTTGAATCGGTCAGGGCGCAGCTTGAGTATTGTCCTAGTTTAGATAAACTGATGTGTCCAAATTGCTGTGTCTTTGTTGCTTTGTGTGGCTTGATATGTTGTCTTACCAGGGACGTGATCCAGGTTTGCAGTGCACCATTGATGGGTAAGGGATATGGGAGGGTGGAAAATATTTTCCGGTACGATCCAAGGAACAGAAAAATAGAAAAACAGGTCTAGTAATCTATAATTTAAAACTTAACGTCATACGTTTCCTTGGGATGCTGGCATACCATCTGATATATTTCAGTCATCAATTTTAGATTTGAGATAATAATTCTCTCCAGAAGCTAAATAAATGATCGTGTAAAAGGGTACTATTAGAATTTTTAGATTTTTAGAATTTATAGATATATAATCACTGTATATTGCCAGATGATTTTTACTCTGTCAAAACTGAATCTTACCATACTCCCCACAGGCTGCTGTTTTCATTGCTCTAACTACGATATTTTTGTTTTTATACTGAGCGAGGCCCAAATTGACATTGAAAGTAATCTGCAAGTGAAATGATAACTTGTATTTTTGCTTGGCCACTGAGGGAGTTTGTCCAAACTGTCAAACAAACTGGCGATAATCTAAAACAACAATGAAGCGATGTACTTTTTTTTACCGATAAGCTTTGGAAGATATATGGCGACGTGAGGGTGAACATGGTCCTTGTTTAAAACCAGGAATTTTGTTTAAGACCAAATAAGATGGAGGAAAGATTTAATTATCTGGGAATTTGTATCTATGACTTATTTACATAATCACACCTATTTTAGTGTGAGGGAAACAAATTTGTTAAAGATTTTGTTACATTTATTACCGTTTTCATTTTTATGGTTTTCTATTTTTTCCATTTATTACCATTTTAAGGACTAAACACTATTCTCAGCCTTGATTCATGCATATATAATCTATGATCGAGAATAAATGCAGCTTAATTTAACATGTCCCATAAGGAAGGCAAAACTGTGTGTGTGGGCATGTACTGTTCATATTACATTGTGGGGTCCAAATGTCCCCTCAATGTGATAAGAACCTGTTATTGTGCTGTTGTGGTGAACAATTTTTCAGTCCCCACAAGGGGAAGCTCAATTTTATAAAAATGTATGATTGCAATCAAAAAACTAAAAATGTCAAAAATTTTGTATTTTGTTTGGTTACTCATGGTTAAGGTTAGGGCTGGGTAGGGGTTAAGGTTGTCATTGAGATTAGGGTTTTGCCCATAGAAATGAATGGACGGTCCCCTCGAAGATATGAATACAAACGTGTGTGTGTGTGTGTGCATGTACAATAGTATTTTCATGCTATTTTCTAATGTTCTTAAATCTTACACAATGCATTTGAACAGTATAGTATGTTTTTTTCCTATATAACAACACAAATGTCTAAAAGTTATTTGTCTCCTTGCCTGTATATAAGCACAGAAGTTTTACTCCTATATGATTGTGTGGGCTTGGTTCCTACTGTTAAAACCCCAAGACTTGCAAATCTCCAAGATCTTATTCAGTATAATTCCTGGTGTCTTGCAATTTCTATAAAATGCATTTAAAGTAATTTACACCGATATGATTCAAGCAATAAGTCCCCAGAATGCAGGCCAAAGATTCTATGGCTTAAAACTCAGCATAAAATGCATTTATTCCAGCAGATTGTGTGGAACATAATAAGATCTCTTCTGAAGATCACTATCAAACTCCATTGTATGCGGTTAAAATCAGAATGAAATGAAGTAGAAAGTATGTATGAAAGGATTTGTGTATGTTATGTCAAAGGAAGTACACCAGATCAAAGCGAAAGAAGAATAAAGAAAACAGCAGAAGACACAGCAGAACCTGGTGAAACGATTCCAGGTACAGTAGCTAAAAAAAGTTTGCCAGAAAGGGGACAAAGAAATAGTCTGGATCAGCTTTTCTGTCAAAAATGTGTTGGCTCAGGACATGGTAAGTGGTAACGATTCTTCTAAAAGCATTGTGATACTAAAACAGGTGAACTTTTACTGTATATGTTGCAGCAAACGGACCACGTTGCATTAATCTTCTACAGTCTGTCCTTGTTTCATGGGTTTCTGGACGTCCCCAAACCCAGGCGGTTCCTCTTGCAGTTGCTCTGGGACATTAGTGAGTCCATGGCTTTGATGCAGTGTAAATATTAGTATTGAAATGCTTTTAACTATATTTATTTTTGTCTGCAAACATGTGAAGTGAGCTGAAGTTTCTTTTTTCCCCAAATATGAAGATTATATTTATTTCTATAAGTTTAAAAAACTGAGTATGTTGCCCAGAAGGTGAAGGAGTAAATTTCACTTTTTTAGCCTTTGTGTTGACGTTTAACACCGTCTCTCTCTAGGGGGTTATGTTTCTTCAGTCTATTAATTACTGAAGTTTTTGCATGTAGAAACTTTTCTCAGCTTACAGTAGTATACACTTACAATGGTCATCAAAGGTTATTTACATCAAAATCAGCTCCATGCGCATTTATTTCCCACGTATGTCCTCCTGTTACGGTCTGTGTTTGCGGTTCCATGATCCAGGGATCCAGTACCATATGTTTTACCTCCACATTCTGCCTGCCTGAGAACATGCCTCCCTTCTGCCTGCCTCCACAAGATGGACGCCACCTGTGCCTCGTGCTTGTCCTGGTTTTTTGCTCATCACACAAATTAAAGGACCATTTGCCTGCAGTTTGAGGAGAGCTTGTTGTGGTGCTATACTTGTGATATATTTGTGATAAACTTTGCTCTTGGACTTTGCTTGGACTGACCATCTGTTTTTGGATTGCGATTTGGCTTTGGTGTATGATCTTATACTTTGTGTATTTTGTGTTTTGTTCCTAGTTAATTCTGTATACACCAAGAGTAAGGAGTGGCTGCCTATTTGGTTTCTGTTTATATGAGTTTTGTTTGTGTATCTGGCTAGTTAGGGACTTAGGGTAGTGTTGGTCTTTTATTTGGATTTTGGTTTAGGGTATGTAGGTTTTATGCACCTAGCTAGTCACCTGTTTTGGCCAATCCTGAAGTTGACACTGGTGTTCCTACATTAAGTGTAAAATAGACTCTCGTCAAAATTTTTTGCTTTTCAATCTGATTATTCGTTTCCCTCTCTTTCTTTGACCCCCTTTCCCTT
>JAODLC010000002.1:1012721-1023929 GCA_026781145.1 Hippopotamyrus pictus
GCCTACTTGGTTTCTGTTTATATTTAGTAGTTTTGGTTGTGTTTCTGGGAGTTAGGGTAGTGTTGGTCTTTTATTTGGATTTTCTTTTCCCCTTTCCCTTTTCCCCACACCTGGTACATCCCAACACCTCCACTTGAGTAAAATTCTCCTGTTATATGTGAATATATAAGCTGCTGATTCATTATCGACCTCTCACAGCAAAAAATAGATCATGATGAACTAGAGAAGAAATTCAGTCTTGTTTAGCATTTACTGATTTGATGGCTGCAGCCACACTCACATTGCTTCTTGTGTAGGTCCCCATTGTACCACACTGGGCAGTGATTAACGGTGCACATCTTCCATCACTCCGCTATGATTTCAGCAGCTTTCTCATAACATTAAATAGCTTGTGCTCTGAATTCAGCTTTTACCTGAAGCATGTGTAAAAAAAAAAAAAAAAGAGAAATCATTCTTCATCTCTGATTCACATCCATAAGCATGAAACGCAAGTAAAGGTATTTTCTACAATTTTGATGCTGATTCTATCAATGTACAAAAAAACTATATTCTATCATTCACTCATGGTCCAGCTTTAGATTTGCTTAATTTCTCTTTTATTATCTTCAAAATCTGAAATAAACAATTCTGGCTATTTGTACACACCTTTATATCTTGAATAAAGCTTTTTTTCTTTCTTTAGTAGTGGGTAACAATGCTTAATTGTTATGCACACTAAGTTTTCTTTTGGTGAGTGTTGCAATTCAGAAGAGAGAATTTTGTCATTGTCAAATTTATTTACATTTATTTAACAGCCACTTTTGTTCAAAGTAACATAAAGTGAGCCAAACAGCACATTACAAACCTTTATTCTGTCATCAAGTCAAGTAGATATAATTATGGCTAGACGGAGCTTCCAATTGCCCAGGAACTCGTGTAAGCGGTACTGGAGAAAGAGCTACACAGCATCTTCAAAACAGAGCGAGTATCTAATAAGACAACGATTCAATGACCAGAAAGTACAACATTGTGGGAAGACAGAGTGGTGTCAGGCTAGTGGAGGAATTCCTGGAACAGATGGGTCTCGAGGCATCTCTTGAAGCTGCAGAGGGAGTCTGATGGCCAGATGTGATTCAGCAGCTCATTCCACTGTCAGGGACCTCCACATGAGAAACGTCTGGATTAAAACTTTTTGCGCGGTGGGGGATCTCCAAGAGCTTTGCTTGCATTTATCGGCATTTATTAAATTTATCAGAAAAGTAGATCTGTTTTTAAAAAGCAATATTATTTTCCCTAATCAGACAACAATGTGTTACGGTAAGAGAAAAAAAAAAAAAAATAGTGAAATCTAACTGTAAATCTTTCCAATTGCTTAAAAAATGAACCATTCATTTTAACATCCCTGGTAGACTGCCAGCACTGGATCAGACTGAAAGTGTCTAGAGTGTATCTTCCTAAAAAATCTTTATTATGACAGCCCTGAAAGATGCACACTTGAGCTTACTGGAGATCTACAGGTGGTCATGGACTTCCTGCCGTCCCACTCTTCATAACCCCCCAGCAAAAGCACGGCATGCTGGCCAAGGACCGTCTCTGTGCAGCACCTACATGTCAGTTTAGGTCGTGTAATTTCTGTGTTTGCAGTGTGTGTGTGTCCTGTAACCGCCAAGCATCCTGTCCAAGGTTTACACAGACTTCATACTGCGATTCCTGGGACACACTCCAGGCTCACTGCACGTATCACCCAAGTAGTTAATGAACATACACACATACATAATACAATATTAATGTCCGTATTATATAATTTGGAATGTGCTGTGTCTGTATGTGCTGTAGTTTCTAATTTTAATTTATTTTTGGGAAAACCTGTGGGAGAAGGCATAAAATCTGTTTCAGCTTTACCCCATATCATAAATTGTCTCACTCCATGGGTAATAAACACTCTATCAATGCACAAACACAGAATAAAGTCGTCTGAGGGATGGAGTCCTGCTAATGTGGCACTTAGCTGAACTGATGGCATTTGAGATACCGTATTGTGGGGTGCCGAAAAAACAAATACCCTAAATTTATTAGGATACAGTTTTTGGTCAAAGTGTGAAAATCACCATTTATAAGATTTATTTGACAAAAGGTCATGTTACTAGTTTCACTTTTTGGCCTGATTTTATCATTCTTTGCAAAGAACTGGTGTTGCACCAATAGTCTGCTAGAAAAACGTTTGTGTATGAATGGTATGAATGTGGGTGTACTTAACCTCTGTGCCTGTGATCGGAAAGCCGCCATTTCAAGTCTGAATGCTGGTGGCTGCCCATTGCTGTCAAGCTGCTCTCACCTACATAGAGCTATGGAAAAAAATAGGAGACCACTGCATATTTTTAAAAATCTGCATCTGGTTTTACTGGCTGCACTGGGTGGCAGGTTGCTTCCAGGCTGAAAATTTCTAAGACAGTGGTACACAAAAACAAGGTGAAACGGGAGTCACTGGGAGCAGCCAAATGCTAGCCAGGTACAGGGCCAAAGCGACTGTCTAATGCCAGAGATTATGTCAACTTATCCGACAATGCCGCAAGGTTCAGAGGATGACATCAAGAGACCTTCAAAAAGAATGGGAAACATTAAGTCTTGTAGAGTGCACTGCTAGGACAGTTCGTAACCAGCTCCAGGAGAAACAGAGAAGAACCAGGCTGCATTTTGCCAAAAAAAATCTGCATTTTACATAGATGCATAGCCATAAACTGAGAAATGAGTGAAACTGAAATTTTTGCTGTGGTCTCTTAATTTTTTCCAGAGCTGTACTGTATGTGTCACAGAGAGCAGGATGGAGCAGGAAAAAAGAGAATTTCCCCACAGGAATTAATATTATCATTATTATTATTGGTTAAAAAGCAAATGCATATACTCAACTCAATTTAAAGATATAGGTACAGGAAAAGGTCTCTTTCAATACTTCATCAAATTGTAAGTTATTTTATTTGATATTTTCTCTTATAATATGAATCATTTTGAATCTGCATAACACCATTATATTTCTATTCTGATTGAATTTCGTATAGCTAGTCCTTTAAACAGCCCTTCTGCTGGAGATTATAAGTTCAGCATCGCAAATATTCCTTTCACAGAGTCTGTTTACAGCTCGCCATTGGTGGTGGAGTTCATGATGTTTATAGATGAGCTACGGATGTCGCAATTTTTCAGAGGCGAAGAGTCCAATATTTTCTTTATTTGTGCCACATTTTGCATCTCACATGATCACTTGGCAGTATCAACATCAGATTCGGGTAAATCGATGTTAAGACTACTGCTTAGATGCATGCGGCCACATATTTTCTGGATGATGCCCTAGACGAAGTGAGGGGGAACAGGGGTGGAGAGTCAAATAAAATCATGTTTGCAAGGTTTTCCACACAGCATTAAGGCCTTAAAATAGGTTTAGACATTTCTTGTGCTCTTAAAATGCTGAGCAGGCTTTTCAATCACCAAGCGTCAGGTCCACCGCTGCGCTTTTTGGGTTCTGAGATCAGTTCTGTCACCCTCAATTTCAGCCGGTGCTCGTACAGCCATTTGAGGCCTCTCTTATTCTCTTAAAAGAACGTTCCTTGACTTCATTACTATTTTTGCAAGTTGTTGCTAAGTTATTACACACATTATCACAATTATTATTTGTAGTCATTCGTTCTCTGTAACTGGTTGCCCTATGTAGGGTTGCAGGGGGTCCAGAGCCAATGGGCACAAGGCAGGGAACAACTCAGGAGGGGCAGGGAACAGCTCAGGAGGGGCAGGGAACAACTCAGGAGGGGCAGGGAACAACTCAGGAGGGGCAGGGAACAACTCAGGAGGGGCAGGGAACAGCTCAGGAGGGGCAGGGAACAGCTCAGGAGGGGCAGGGAACCGCTCAGAAGGGGCAGGGAACAACTCAGGAGGGGCAGGGAACAACTTAGGAGGGGCAGGTAAACTCACAGACACACCTACGGGCAATTTAGTAACTCCAATTAGTCTTAGCATGTTTTTGGACCACAGGAGGACAACCGGAGAACCTGAAGAATACCCCAGAGCAACATGGGGAGAACATGGGGAGAACATGCAAGCTCCACACATGGACCAATGGCATATGCTCGAACCCAGGTCCCAGTGGTATGAGGTAACAGTGCTAACCACTGCACCCCCATGGCACTCCTACTTGTAGTCATCCCATTCCTTATAAAATGTGATTTATATGAAGGAATTACAACTCAAAGTGGGGCCCCTTGACCCTGCATAGGACAAGCGGGTATGGAAGATGCATGGAATGAAATATGGGTGGATATATGTGTGCTGTACAGTGAATTTAAAGGTGGAGATCCATGAATACAATGCCAAAAAAACATAAAACATGTGCAAAAGGAAAGAACATAGCTATATAATTGACAAATTACTTCTTCATATCAGGGGTGGAGCGCATTATTCTTGCTTGTTTGTAGCCAGCACACTGTGAACGCTGGAAAAAAAAACAGTCATTTTTTGTTAGAATAATATGCATGTGCAAATACTCTATTTATATATTGTATAGTTAAGGAATCAGTCAGCTTATACATAAAAAAGTTAAGTGTCCTTATTTTAGTTTTAAAAAGTTTTGTATGTTTCATTATACTTGCTCGTACATCCCCATTCTTTGCAAATTTATAAATCAAGCCAATAAAAATGTAAGAACTAAAACTGGTGATTTTATAACATTGTTTGCCCGTTTCTAGAAAAAACTGTAATATTCCGTATTGGAGTATTGGCCCGTATTGGAGAATTTTCCGTAGTGTGTGAATGTGCTGGCCTGCATGTGCCCCAGCCTTGTTCCTTGTGCCGCTGGGGTAGATTGCAGGCCCTTCTGTGACCTTGACCAGGATAAGCACCTGGATGTTACGTCTGAATTTTATTTACATTTTTATTGAGGGACTCCTAATACCCAATATCCAAAATGCTTGTCACTTTCTTGGTAGAGCAGTCCTGCAGCTACTGAGCATGCCAGAATTCCTCAACCTCTATTTCACTATTTATTACTCACTCCGTACTTCTGCAGTAACGTATTTCTAACACGGATGAATCTCATAAAGCTTCAATCTGCCTTGCAGTGATGTATTTTTGTCACATTTCCACTCCCAGTTATATTCAAGTTGCCTTGTTTTTTTAAGTGGAAATCGCAGAGTATAAATTTACCAAAAAATTACTACATTGTTTCCATGAGCAGGACTTTGCTTCGGGACCAATGAATAAACACAGAAACACGAGGCTAACCGTCGTGTATATAAGATTGCACGTTTAAAGATCTAATCTGATTGCTCTGATAGGCAATGTAAAAACGGAAGATATAAATGGAGCTGAAGGCATTCCCATGTTTATTTTTTATTGTTAATGGAACCTTTCCAGTGGCTGATGCTGGATCAAGCCTGGGTAAATATTTAATTCCATCCTGACTGAGGTGCACAATGGCTTCATTGAATGAAGGTTACAGCCCTGTCTGAAGAACTGAAACATGTAAATATTTCCCATTAAATAATTAAATTCCTGAAACACATGTGGAATAAAATACAAGTGTGAATATGGGATGAACCAGAATATGTTCATTTTAACTCATTATAGGACTTGATTATCTTTTGTTACAAGGGATGCTCAAAAAAATAATTTTTAACCATAAATACATAAATTCCTCACGGGGATGTTGAAATGACAAGTTGTTTTAGCTGATTTGTTTCTCAGTTTTTAAACAACCACAGTGTCCTGTGACAGAAACTTAACTGACAGCTTACGAAATGTTTATTTTGTGAATACATTATCACAACTAAACTGGATGACATGGTATAAACTTGCACCAAAAACAATCTACTGGAGCTTGTTTGTGTTTGCTACAGAATAAGAAATAAATTCAGGGGTAAAACGCTGAGGGCTTTGTTCAGGAACATCTACAATTTGTATCCATGCCTTAAGCATGATTCTACTAGCTGCCCTTACTTGTCAACACATCAGCTAAAAAAATGGAATTGAAGTTGAACATTTTCCCAGACAAATTTCCCAGACTAATTTTAACTGATTTTTGCATCATTAATACAATTATAAAATATAGTGACAAAGGATATTAAGCATACTAGAAGAATTATATTTACAATTTGCATGAATGTATTATCATTGTGAAAATAGTATATTTACATTTAAGTATGAATTAGACAGGATGAAAAACTTCAGAGAATATTGACCCCAACATGAGAATTATGTATAAAGTTTCTGCAAAAGATTCATGAAATAAATACGAAATTGGTTCTAGTGGTTTCAGAAGCTGACTTAATTGGTACGTTGAAGGTGTGTTTTTGAATGACCCACATCTTCTTTATGTTTTCCATCCAAAAAAAAAAACGTCATTAATGCAAATGGTGAGCAACAGTTTGTTCATATGCAGCAGGAGCCGCAGGCAGTGAAGACACTTACACTCATATGTTGGATTCGCTCCTCTAGTTTATTGAAAAGGGTTTATCTTCAGTTCATTTACTATTAAAGGGGGCACAAGTTGAAAATCAGCAATGCTAATCAGTGTGCGATGGTGCTGCAGCACTTATTTATTTATTAGACTTATTGGAGAGTGCAAAGATCAAAAAACTTTAATTACTTTTCAATACAGTGTTTCCATATCAAAGACATCAAAGGTAATGTTACATTAGATAGATATTTAACATGTCTCATATTTTTGCGCAAAAAAAAAAAACAAAGGAAGTAAAGGACAGTGTATTGACCTCAGAGTCTTCGAAGGTAATCTGTGTCTGATAACTGCTGTCCGATGCTCATCTTCAGTCGTGTCGGGGCCAAGATCAACAACCAGAGTTCAATTTAGCAAAGAAACGGAAGGATGTCAGCTAGATAACAAGGTGCCCCATTTCGCGGCATCATGGCACTACTGCTGATACATCTATTGAATTGTTTCTGCTGTAAAATATAAAACAAAAGCTTTCCTTGCAAGGTCATGGTTACCATCAATATAAATTTCTACAGCGGGATTACCTAAGTGTATGGATAGTAAGACAGTTTTCCAACTATAATTAATTGCCTTTTGAGAAGGGAGGTTTTACACTTTGAATATAATAAAGCTAAATTTTTATATTTTAAAATATAATTTGAAATCTATTGATGCATTCAGCTTCATTGCTAGGTTTTAGTTACCCAAACTTGATTAGCAGTGTTTGCTAAATTAAAATGTAAATATATTTGAAACTCTAAGCCAATAATTAAATAATGGCGCTAATTCACTAAATTGGCTGTCATACAGTGGTAATCGTGCATGCGTTTGTTTAAAAGGTAATTCAAAAGGTTCCTGAATGTTTAACTTATGTGTCTAACCCAGGCAGCCAGAGGTAGACATTTCAGGTCCAGAAAGCAAAAATCCAGTCCAAGATTTTGTTTCAACCAACCAGCTGAGTACTCTGTGACTCTGACTCATGCTCAACTGGTTGGTTGAAACAAAATCTTGGTCTGGATTTGTAGTGTCTGGACCTAAAATGTCCACCTCTGCAGGCAGCACAGGGCCCAGTGTTGGGGTTCACCCTGAGTGGGATGTCAGTCCATTGCAGGGTGCAGACACAGTGGGTAATATCAGGCAGGCCTATAAGCCTAAAAAGGTGTGCGAAACTCCATACACAGAGAACTGGGATTCAAACTCCCAACCATAGTGATATAAGGCAACAGTGCCACCCATAATGTAGGTGTGGTTCAATATATTTAATAACTGCCGCAATCTGTCATGACAAAGACCTGCTGTGTTTATTTAGAATGAAACCTGCATGGTTAATTGAAGTTCCTCAAAAACCTCCCCCGAATAATTCCCTTTCACGGCCATGCTTGTTTTTGCAGTAGGCAAAAATAATTTTATATCAGTCGTTTGAAGGGCTGTGGAATGCATTTCTTAAATGATTGCTTGGGGCTTAATTGACCATTTTATGAAATATGGTCATTTAAATTTCTGCAATAATTAGCTTTATATGTACTGAAGGGTATCACACCATATTAATGTTGTTTGCAATAAAAAGTTTTATTTTTCATTTATACTGTTACCTCTGGAATAAACCCGTTTTACTGTTTTCTGGGATTTTCTCCCATGGAATTCAGCATTTTGGAAAAGTAAACAGTACCTGAAGCTGTGTGCCATCCTTGGAACGACATGTCAGTCAAAGGCTGGAGTTTTCCATTAAATTGCAAATGCTAACCTACTTGCATGCTTTGGTGTGGTTTAGGGAGATAACGCACTCAATTCTGCCTTAAATATCTTTCTAAAAGAACGATTACTGAAGGAATGTGTCACATTCCTTGAAATGGCATAATTTAACTGACAGTGTACACACCTGACCAGAAAACATCCGGCCTCAGATTCATACTCAGCAGGCAACCCCCGCCAATGTATGATCTTTTATGATGCAATGAAGTACTGCATTTTCTGCACTTCAGACTTGGGGGAGGAAAGACAGGGAGTGTGTCAAGAGTTTCTGCAAGGCTGACAGGGAAGCTCTAGGTGGCATTGAGGGGAAAAAAAAAAAAAACTTTCTTGATATGCGCTATATTATAATAAATAATCGTTCAGTCAGATTTACCACTCACTTCTGCAGTAATCTACTCGCTGGAATGTAAAATTAAATAAACAAATGTTAAATAAACTCAGTATCTCGGGTTGTCGCGCGCAATAAACGCTCAGCTCGGATCTGTGTCTTCCTTTACAATCTGCATTGGTGACTGGCTTCATTCCGCATTCAGTACGAACTGTTTCTCGCTACCTTCAAAGCTCTTCACGGTCTAACCCTTCCATATTTGCCCGAGATGCTTCACACTTACATTCCAGCCTGCACACTTAGACCACTGGGGTCTATCCTACTCATAGTTGCCAAGTTTAGACTGTTCACCGTGGGTGGCGGGTCATTCAGTCCGATGGCTCCCAAATTCCGGAACTCTTGTCTGTTTCAGCCCTCCATTCTCTACTAAAAACTGCATTTATTCTTAGAAAAGAGTTGTGCAGTTCTCATAATCAAACCTAATCCCATTAGCAAATAAATAATTTATTTATTTGTAGCTCATTCAAAAAAAGAATAATGAAGTGGATAAATAAGGCAAAATCCTAAAACTACACGTGAAAACCACATATAAAATGATTGTGCACATGAATGACTCCTGCTGTATTTGAATAAACAGACATCCCGATGATACTTTTTTACAAATATCCATCCATCTTATAACCACTTATCCTGGTCAAGGTAACTCACATATCATGTTAAAAAATGGATGTTTATTCTTCCACAGAAATCCAAATGCATTTATAATACATGGGGATTACTTCCACATGGCAGAGTACAGCTATAAAGCAGATATATAGCCGAGTTCTTGAAATGTCATCCAAAATTAATATTCTGTATGTTGGAGTTCACAGTATGTCAAAACCACTAGAAAAGAATTAATTATATAAGAAACTGCAAGCCCAGCCTAGAAGTAATTTACTACATCACTAAGCATGTCATGTTTTATTTTATTATTATTATTTTTTTTTTGTTTAATAACCTTTTTTGAAATCTGGGGATTTACTCCAAAAGAACTGAGCTTAATCTCATGAACATACTAATTGACTGAGGTAATAATCCTTAAGAGGCTTATCAATACTTGTCAATTACACATGAATTGCTGGAATTAACATCTCTATGCAATTTTGTGTGTATACATATATGCGTGTCTTATGGTATACACTTTCAGAAAAAAAGGGTAAAAATTTGCACCCTTGCTTGTCACTGGGGCTGTACCCTTGTAATTGTACCTTTTACGGCACGGAGATTGACTCTAAGGAACATGCCAAAGGTACAAACAGCATTGATGTACCATCAATGATACAGAAATGTAATTCAGAGTCCATTTCTGTACCTTAAAAGGTACAATTATCTACAGCTAAGGGTACAAGTGGCAGACCCTTGAGGGTCCAGCCGCTCTGTACCCTCTGAGAGTGTACGCAGTTTGGCCAGGGGAGGAGGCTAGAAGCCTGTAGCTTTTAGAGAAGTGTGCGAATAATTTTAAAAGTCATGTACAGTTACAAGACACACTGGAAAATATTTTTTGTAGTATTTTCTAGGCACAGTGTCTAACTGATATGATGTGTTGATTGGTCTGATGTGTTTTGTAATATTTTACAGTATTCAGTTTGCCTTTTATTAAGTTTATCAAGCGAAGTATTTTTTATATCCATAGAAAAATGTGTTACAGTAGCACTGTGGCTCAGAAGACTTACAGTTGCCACAGATCTCCGTGGTCGGGGGTTCGAATCCCACTGCTTCTCTGTGTGTGTGCAGCCTGCATGTCGTCCCCTTGTTCTGTGGGGTTTCCTCCTGCAGTCCAAAGACATGCAGTTAGGCTAATTGGCATCTCTGAAGTACCTGTAGTGTGTGAGCATGTGCCCTGCGATAGACTGGCATCGTGTTCGTGGTGTACCACAGCCTCGTGCCCTGTGTTACCTTGGATGGTTTCCAGGCTCAGCTCCAAACCTGAGTGGCTAGGAAACGGATGAATACAAAAACTGAAACAGGGGTTTCTGGGTTGGTTTGGGCACATTCATTTCTGAGGTATTATTTTACTTACATATTCTTCCTGCACTTAAGGCAATGTTTCTTTAAGAGATTCTTTATGCTTGCGGTGCAGTTATATTCTGATTCTTTAAAATATATATATATTTTCAAATGTGTTTTTACATTGTATTTTGGAATGTATTGACTACATGCATTGTACTTTAGTAGTAAAACATATTGTTTGCATTTCCACAATTTGTGTGCAGTACATTACATTCCATTAGTATAAAACATAGATTAATATCATCCGCCCAATTTCCATAACCACTGATCCAGTGCAGGGTCATGGGTGGACTGGAGCTTGTCACTGGGAGCTCAGGGATTGGGGAGCAGTCGCCCTGCAGAGGATCTGACAGTCTCAGAGGGTGTACACACACACACACGCACACACACACACACACACACACACACACTCACTCTACAGACAAAGTAGCAGTTCTATTCCAACCGAGCCGCATGTCTTTGGAAACCTAGGGGAAGCTCACATGAACACAGGGAGAGTCAGAGGCAGGAGCAGAACCCACGGCAACAGAGGTGTGAAGCCACAGTGTCACCCACTGAGCCTATAATTATCATACTAGCAAAAATAGTATTTATTGGTACCTTTATTTTAATCATTGAAGTGCTT
>JAODLC010000002.1:1026159-1037245 GCA_026781145.1 Hippopotamyrus pictus
AGGTGGGATGGAGAAAATTAAGAATAGGGGAATACAGGATACAAACAACCATAAGAAACATAACACTCATTACAAGGACATCTAACAACAAAAAATTATAACGACAACCCTGCATTTTAAACTGCATATGTCTCAAATGAGTGCAAGACAAAATATGTGAAAACTAAAGAATTCCTATGTACTGGTGCAAATGAAGCATCATTTCGTCACGCCAGTCTACTGCAGGCACATAAACAAACACAATGGGTGGTTTTGGATTACCTGAACTGCCAGTTTTTTTGGGTTGTGGTAGGAAACTCCTACAAACATGGGGAGAACATGCAAACATCATGGCCCACATCCCTAGTGGCATGTGGCTGAAGGTGCTGACCACTGATCCATTACAGCCTCATATCAGGAGAAATGTTTCATTTTTTTTAAGTCATTCTTAAGTAATAAGGTCACTGTTCCCCATCACGGAGCATTAGTCGACAGATGATGGTCTTCAACGCAAATACCTCATTTCCTGTTTGCTCTTTGTGTTTCTTTCTGCCCTTTATCTCTGTGTACTTTACCGGCTTGCGTTTTCCGAGAGCGTGTGGCTAATGTTTCGCCGCGCAGCACGTTAAGCTTAAATAGCCCAAATCCACTGTGAAACTGTGAACCCGTACGCACATGTGTTTCTCGTTAAGCCGCGGTTCACATAAGCGAACGCTGGCCGGAGCTCACGGCTTCTTGGGCTGCAGCTTAAAACAATTATAACGCTGCAATTCTGTTACAGGCAACGAGGGCCAAGGGCAAAAATGTGTAAAAGGTATGTAAAGACGTTTGAGGTTAAGGTGCAGTAGTGGAGTGGGACTGATAGTACGAGGAGAAAAAGCCGTGAGCATCAATTAGCGGGCCAGCTGGCCGATCCGTGTTTACTGATCGAAACACCATTACTTAAGTTACGACGACGTGTATGCTTCCGAAATTAATTGCATATATTTAAAAGACACATATATATACATGCACAAATGTGTTGCGTAGAATTATGGAGCACATGCAGGGACTTATGCGTAGACACACACACACAGACTTGGCTGCATTTATTATGTGTATCTTGGCAATCGCGCAGGTTTCAGGCCAAGCAAACGAACCAAAATTGGATAAAGACCCAGAAAAGAAGGGACCCCGTATCTCCTGCCTGAGCAAGTTACAGCTGAAGCCTGATCAAAACAAGGAGGAATTATTTCTGGTTGATTTGAAGATAGATAAATATATAACATGTATAACTCAGTCCAGTTTGATTTAAGGGGATCTTCCATGGGTCAGTGTGTTTCTCCCTGCCCTGTCAGCAAGGAACAAAGAAACAGAACACAGCAGTAACATGCATCTTTAATATACTACATATTGTTGCTGATCATTTTAACTTAATTTTTATCAGTACTGTGCTGAAGGCATAGAACATTGGAAGAAGGCGTTCCACATTTGGAAGCCTGACACAAAGGATGTCTTTAATACACGACGGGCCTACAATTTTGACAGATGTTTGAAAACAAAAGTGGAAAAACCAGCCTCTATCTCCTGTGGGTGAAACTGCAACGGGGCTCGAGCCAAAAGGAATGATGCCGTTCACTGTCTTCCATTCCAAGATTAACTCTGATTGAGAAGGAATTCAGTTCCTGTCATATTTACTCAAGTCGCTTTTGTTCCAGCTGCATAACCCTTGTGAGAGGAAGGGAAGTTAACGTAGGGTGGGGACATCTGTAAAAACAAAGCTGTTAGGAGCATTCAGGGATTTTTAAGTTTTTTTTTTTTTTTTGTTTTTTTGGAAGTGTTGAAATCTAATAAGTCCTAGAATCAAATGTGCTTTGTCAAGTATCTGCTCCAAAAAATATGTGCATTATCCATAGCTGTTAAATATCTGGAGATGACGTCGCTGGAAATGCTCTCGTTTACATAATCCATCTACTTTCTTCAGTCTTACTGTATCATTTATTGCAATGATATCATTATGAAAATCCTACCATATGTTACAAACAAGCACAACCAGAAAATCACGTTCTGCCATCTTTGCACAACGTCAGTGAGCCTCAGACCGCGTAATATGTTACGTAAAATGCGGAAGGATAATTTTTCAACGATTTTTGAGCATAATGTCAAATTTTCTAATAGAATGTGGTTTGTATTTTCCCTTTAATAGGAATGAATTAGGCTAACTTTGAAATCTTTTAAGCCACCTCAGGGACTTTGAAATCTTCTCCCAAATATGCTTGGCATAGTCTAACTGCTATAAATGTTACCAGTACATACTGTAAGCTTAGGAGTTTTGCAATGAAATGCCCATCTGCAAATAAGGATCAGAGAGATGCACATGCATTTATACTAACCTTGAGGATTCTAGCTTGTAAGTAGCTATACATACTGTTTCTTTTTTATTATTCTGGTGACCTTGGTAATTATGTAATTTTCTCCTTGAACCACATGAAAGTTTGCAACCTGAGATGAAGCCGCTTGTTGTCATCATAACATGCTGCAACATCGTTGTCACAATGTGAAACGCACTGATTGCTCGTTATGTCATCAGGGTCAGGAGTTTTTACGTTATACCCCGATGAGTGGTTCTTATGAGGGGTCTGGATTTCATTGTCGCATGGTGACCTTCCTGTCTAAAGGACCTGGATGCTGGATTAATGTCACATCCAAGAAACACGAACAATTAAAGATTTACTGATGATCGTATTTTACCTTCATGCTTCAAGATGAACATTTTATACTTAAAGTCTATCTTTATGGATAGATACATTTATCCAAAAATTCTGTCTGCTTTAAATGGTAACTAAGAATTGACAAACAGGTCTGCTGTTTTTCACAATTAATTAACAAAATCTTATTCCCCTGTATGCTTCTGAGAAAAAGCCGGAAATGGAATTTACCGTCACCGTGCAGTTTCCATAATCAACTGCAATTTGGTTGCTAATGTCTATCAACTGCACAATGTGATTTTCTTAATCCTCCCCCCTATTTGGTTCCCATAGAAACTGAGATTTTTAGGAAACCAAAATGTACTGTAGAACACGAAGCCTGCCATTGTGCTGTCAGCGGAATATATACAGACTGCCTGGTATCCAACATTTTATTTATTTAGTTACAGTGTAAACTACCACACATTTATAACATATTGTCACAAAATTACCACATTTTTCAATGAACTGATGTACAATTTGAATAAGGATATACTATAAGGGTATCAATACTACAAAGTAGTATTGTATATGTAGTACTGTCTATCTAGCAGCACCAGTCCTTCTGTTTGATCCTTTACTTGCGTCAGGATGTTGCCCCAATGTTACTTATCACACAATAATGCAGGTAATTTGAAACCGTGAAAAGTAAATCCCTTGGTCTTTAATCTGTCATTAAAAACCAACAGGTTACATCTGGTTTGCCATGCTATTACTTAAAGGATTTTTTAAATATACGATATGCATAGCTACCAAGTCAAAAGAAAAGCTGCAAAAATACACACACACAGATTTCATTCGTAAACATTGGTGTGATCACGAGAACAGAACATGATAATGAATGTTAATGCAACTGAATAGAGGATGATAATGAATGTTAATGTAACCAAGGACAATTAACACACGACGGGACCCTATCACAGGATTATTCGCAAGGTGAGAAGACATGAGCTGCTTTTGCAAAACGTCCTGGTTACTGCTGAGGGGATTTCTGCTGTGCCGTCAATGTGAACTGTGTGCTGATCTCCCAGCCTTTTAATGTAACCTGGAGAGTTCGGGATTTCAGCAAATGTGATCTTTAAATAATGCATCCCTCCTTTCTCCAGCCAAGCGATAAACAACGACCTTTATTCTTCTCCACAATGTCTCTCTAGACAGGATCGTCATTAAACGCTCCCTTTCTGTTTTGTTTACATGGAGCGATAAAGTTGTTATTATGCAGATACGATAACGTTATGGAGATGTCTGGCCCTCTGGATTCACAGGGGGTGAGGGATGATTATACGGAAATCATTTATTCATTTTAGTTTTAAACTGCAATGAGAATAAGCACATTAATATATCAAGTATAAGCTGCTCCTTTTCCGTTACAAGATACAAAAAGTGTTATTTTATAATTATTGATACATATATATATTTTATTGCTATGATGTGTGTCAGTTTTCTCTGGATATTTCGATATTAAGTAAGTAACTGGCTGGTTCTTTCAAATCCTTTTTGGGAGTAAAAATTGCAACCATCTGGTCAAAAATCAAATTACTAATACTTGGTCCCCCTCATGTCTGCCATAAATCAGTTTCTATTCCAACTCTCAAATGTGCTTTGTATACATAATTCAGTACAGAAACTTAGATAAATTCAGCAATTAATGTCAGATTGTGTAACAGAGACCTCATCAGCATAATGTGACTAATCTCTGCCTTAACCTGTGTTGAAAATGTGAATCTATTAATGCAAAAATATATCCTTTTATAATTGTGTTGGTTTCCTGTGGCAGTGCTGTTTGCCCTGGCTATAGAGTCAAAGAGTCGGAGGAAAGAATGCATATTAAAGAATGAATTGCCATCTAAATTCAGCAGCTGTGTCAATGCACGGCTCTTTAAAGTTCCCGTCCTTCGTCTCTACCTTCGATGCAGCCGGTTTTAGTTTATCTATAATTTTTTTTTTAAGCTTCCAGTTCGAAAGTCTGGAAGGGTCCGTAATACTTTGGCAATGAACTCTACTGTCCTCAGATAAAAGCTGATAGCCAACGGTCAAGTCTAATGAGGTTATTTGTGGCTCAGCCGCTGAGGGTTTTACGTATCACAGATCAATTGAAAGTGGGGTAAGAATTCATTTAGATTATAATGTTTGGGTGATGACAGCCATCACAATCGATACCGCGGACTAAATAGACTAGTTGTCAAAAGTGGTGCCCCTTCATCTTTGCTTAACACGCTGATTTGTACCACAGACTTATCCCGGGTCACCTTTGAGGACGTCCCTTTATCTCTCTCTCTCATGAATCCCTGTGCCGTTGAAAATATACAAATAGTCATAGCCTCTTTAAGATGACACTCGTGATTTAAATATCAGTTTTTCTATCTGTATGTTGGGCTGTTTAATCATAGGCTTTTGCAGTCAGGCAGGGACACAGACATTTAAGTTTTATGTAAACGAGTGAATTGAATGAATTTATAAATGTTTATCGCTTCTGACAATCCAGCGGAAGCGGTGATCGTCCAAAGATGGTTTGCATGCAGCTTCGGCACCTCTTAAACTTAAACAATGTGCGATCCATTCAGTATATCGGACATGTGTTTGACCGTCAGGTGGTTTGCAGTAATTGCAGGATATTTGGGTAAGGCTAGGGCCTGACCTAAACATCTGCTATATCGAGTTAGCGCTTATGTACAGTAAATTAAACATTGCGACTAAGCCGGAAATGAAAGATCCTCACACGTGTAGGATGCTATATCGGCCTTCCAACTTCAAGAACTACTTGCGGCTATGTGAACCTGGATTCTTTCCCAGGAAGGACAGGACTGGAAATGCTATAGACAACTTAGAAATACATTTTCATCTAAATGTATATTGGACTGTAAGAGGAAACCCAGTAAAATGATTTTATTTGTCCATAGTCAACATGCAAACTGCATGTTGTTTACTTAACCGGTCCTTTACTGTATGTAAACAAATAATTAAACATAAGCAAAGGTAAATGCCGTGTACCATTCGATGTGAATGTAACAAACTGTGCAAAAATTATACACATCCTGTGCTTCAGGATAACTCCAGTAAATAAATAAAACCTTTAAACATGTCTCCCTCAGCTTTGAGACAGCTGCAGTTTGTGTGTCAACTGCGTATTCTGTATCATATAAATGATATAGCAGTCTGATGAAGGTGTGCCTCTGGGACTATTAAAGGAGGTCTGTTTGTAACTTGGATTCCACGGTCCATTCAAAAATTCTGCAAATCAATATCCTGCCTTCTTCTAATCCCACAGAGGAGACATTAAACACTTAGGGGCGGAGGGCGTAGTCGGTCAGTAAGGTGTAGAACTATGTAATCTCCCAAATATCTTCTGTCTTTATTGGTGGAAGGAGAAGATTGCCGCATTGCTATTTGGTAAAATTGCTATATTTGGCTAATGGCATCCAGTCTAGGATGAAGCCAAGCCTTCCTCTCTGTCTTGCTTGCGATCAAATACAAAAGTAAGTAAGGCGAATTATTGTCTTTAAATTCCATAGGATGTGATCACATGTGTCTATGGGGGAGATAGATAGGCATCCCATCCAAATAATAATAATAATAATAATAATAATAATAATAATAATACAGTAGTAATAATAATAATTATTATTATTATATACAGACGCTACTAAATATGGAATGGTATTGTCATTCATTGTTTCATTGACACGTTATTCTATGTAGAATGTTTATAGTGTTTTATGCTGTGATTTACAGGCCTCTTGCATTGCTCTGTGGACTTAAAGAAAATGCTATTATGGGTAGCTGTACCATTTTATTTTATCTGTCACGAATGGCCAAATAGTTATGCCAGGAAGTGCAAGATATTCTTTATTCATTTAGTTCCTGGTGTCAGGAAATTGCTTTGCAACTTTAATCAGGAGGGAGATGGAGTGAATATGAAAATGTGCTGCTTAACCATGACATCATATGCAATGAAGGACCTGCCTGAGCAAAAACAAAAAGAAGAATAGGTTTTTCCAAATTTCATGGAAACACTGTTTACTTTGAGGATTGGCTTGACAGTTGTCACTGTGTTTTGGCAAGATGTAACTTTTTGAAACAGAAAGAAAGAATGTGTTAAAAAAAGAATATGCCATAAAAAATCATAAACACTTCTTCAACAGAAGGTAATAGAAAACCTGGAGCCAATCCTATTAAAGCAGGAGACAAGGCTGGGGGCATCCAATTTTATTCAGGGGACACATTGACATGCTTCTGGACCTGGCATCTGGGGGGCACCTGCACAAAGATGGCAGGATCTGCAAACTCCACATACACAGGCCAAGATTCAAACACCAAGCCTCCAGAACGTTGAGGTTACTATTACCCACTTAGTCACCACAAGGTCAGGTTATACCAATTTATTCAAAAACAGATTGTAATTTATTTTGGTCTTACTAAATTAAATTAAAGATCATAAGTGTCTTCATATTTTTTCCATTATGGTCCTAAAAGTGGCATTAATATTTCATTTCAGATGAAAGCTGGCATGAAGTAATCCCACGAGAAGAGAGTAGCAACTGTGCAAACCAATTGGAATAAAACACACTTCCAGGAGAGTACTTTAAATCATACAGACAGCAATGAAAAGTGACTGAGACGAGTATAAAGTTAAATTCAGCATTACAGAGATTTTCATGTGCCAGGTTTATCGTTGCTATACTTTGTGTTTAATGCATGTTAAAATGCATTATATATGCACGCACACATGCGTGCGCACACATACACACACACACACACACACACAGACAAAGACATACACATGCAGCTAGTATGTACATTGTACCTTAAGTGTAGAGTTGACAGTCTGACCACTAAATTGATTGCTTTCATTTGAGACTGTACAGTAGAGTAAAATACCTGCTAATGAAAGTGCATTAATCATCATTAAAAACTGAACAAAGTCCTTTAAGGTTCAGCCTGGTATGCATGTTAGGTCCTGACAGGGAGATTTTTTTGCTTTTTTCTTCTCAAGCTTTACAGAAACTGGCCGCTTGCAGCCGGTCTGCATCTTGCCAGCATTGTGTCAATCCATAAGCACAAAAGTAGATGCAGGCTCACGCATTGCCCTGTTGATGATTTCACCAGGCAAGTCCTGACCTCCAACTCCAAGCGTACCTAATGAAAACAGAGCCTCAGAAGTTCTTACTTTAACCTCCAGATGGAATGACCCCGAACGCAAATGATGCTTGAGATTAATGGTACATTGGATAGAGCCTCAACAACATCTTTTTATGATTAAAAGAACCATGGGTTATTCTTGCCATCGTGTCCCCATGTCCCCGACATCGTGTGTAAAGTTCCTCTCCTATATTTCTAAGCAATTGAGTGAAAGGTGAAACTATATTTTTTTCAGAAAAAGCATATGTGAAATAAGTAAAATAATAGATATATAGGAAAAGTCCCCAACTGCAAAATAAAAAAAATATGAGAGTAGTTAGAAGAAAAATCTGTCTCAAGAAAGACACGTGTGTAACATGTTGGACAAATTCCTTACGTGCATGTGGTACTGAGATAGAAAGCAGCTTACTCATAAATAAGGACGCAGATGGTTCTGTGTCATGGTAGGAAACTTCATAATGCAGGACACAGTCCCTATAGTCCTAGCAGTTACACTGAGACAGACCTGCCTCAGCAAGAATGGGAAATGTATAGTTATTTTTAGCTGATTAGAAATAGAAAAAAAAACCTAGAATACTTGCCTTTTGGGTGATATTGATTAGGCAGGGGAACCTTCAAAACAATACTGAACATGGAGACCTTACAAATGCTTAAAAAAAAAAAAAGTTAAAAGAAAACATTTGTTTTCCAACTTGCAGTTCCCTGTTTTGCTTTACAGGAAAGTTTTTCAAAAGTAAAAGAAATTTGAAGTTTATTGGTTCTATAATACACCGAATTTGGAACTTAATTCCACAGGGGTTCTTTGAAATTGATTTGAGAAGAAGTGTCCTACGATTCCCTTTCTGTTTTCTCTTTGCTGAACAGGATTCATTTGTAGTACTCTCTTATTTTGGTCCGGGTTGTCCTTACTGGGGGATTACGGGGGTGTAATTCTGCTACCTCGTGGCTGGTAATGCAGCTTCTTCTACCAGTGGTTCCTCTGGGTTTAGGACGGCTTGATGTAAGATATCCAGATAAGACCTCACTTACTCATTAATAAGCCACTAAATCAACCTGTCCTTCAGAACACTCCTGACTGAATGTGACAATCCATTCACATGCTTAATTTAGTGTCACATGAGGAAAGGGCTCCATCACGATGGACTTAGAACTCACATCTAATTTGTCCCTCAGCTTCTCCTGAATGTCATTTTTGATATTATTGCTTTTCTATCCTTCAAGCTTGCTCATTCCTCGGCTTGTCATCTTTTTCTTAGGAAAACATAAATCACGTAAGGACTTTGCTATTGGTTTTATTTCAACTTGTTGACTTATCAGATTGAGACATCAGACCGAGAGGGTTTTATAAACCCAACTGGGGTCCTTCATTGCCGAACACAATTAGTACAGGACAAAGAAAGGAAAATATGCATATGCATTAATGTGTCATTATGTCAAATTAATAAAGAAAACATTACTGCGTGGACAATATGGTTCCTGTAACTATAATATACCAGGTTCTAGGCCAAAGGAATATTGGTAAAGGTGCAAGTCTGATCTAGTTAGGAATCGACGATGTTATTCATTGATCCGTTTCTTTCAAGCTTTTGATAATAGTAGCTGTATGCATAGTTAACAGATGCAAATGCATCATATGAATGCCATTTCTAATGTCACACCATGACTCACTAATCATACCTTGATGCCCAGGAATTACACACCGAATCGGTGCACTTTCTGAATATTCAAGCTCGATTGACACTTACATTATATAGGATACCTGGCATTTCTCATTGATTATTTCCGGTGCCAAATTATGCTGTAATCTGTCTGCTAATCTAATCACCTTCCACTGATTTTCACACTACGATGTCTACAAAGTTTACCTAGAATGGTGCACTAAACAGATAAATATTTAATCACTGGCACTGTCGTATGAAAATACCTTGTTAATGAGAGAGTACAGAAGAGAATTGTGAGACTCATCAAGATATACAGGTATCTTTACTCTTTAAGAACGTTCACTTTACGCCACTTCACTTTCACGAAAGACCTACACTGGCACTCATTTTTGCTAACCGGAAGAAATCCGAAGAGTATTTTCGCTTTCATGAAAAAAAGGAGAAAATGGAAAATAGCGTTTAGCATTTGTTGATCAATGAGCCAATTATAGATATACAGGCATGCACTGCATAACAAAGTCTTTGTCAATGGTGGACCACATATCTGATGGTATAAAATTATGACATTATAATGCTTGTAACAAGAGAGTCAGGCAGGGCAGGACATGACAATAAGGAAGTTTCCTTTTTTATTTGCCCTTTATAGTGCTTGTTTACCTTTTCCATAACCTCACTTTGTACAATCAAACAAAATTTTTTTTCTCCTATGGTACTTTGCATTCCTTCTGTGATCTAATTAAACCTTTAATGCATTTTCTTAACTTCAGGGGCCACATTTACATCAGATAAACCATCACGATCACACAAATGGCTGCTATGGCATAAGCTACGACAAACTGGTAACAAAGGCTGTATGATTTTTTCAGTTTACCACTCAAATGCTTAAGAAAGAGTTTAAGTTAGCCATTTTTACTGAATGGAAAACTTTCATTCCAAACTTTCAAAATAGTGCCACCTGTTTGTTATACATACTGTATATATATATAATATACAGAAATTTGTCCATCCATCTTCTAATCGCTAAGTAGATAATGTTAGGAATTCCCAATTGGAAGCTAGCTGTGCTTCAATAAATACATTTTTCTGTATAAGTGAATGACTGTGAAACTGATAAACATCTGGAAAAGCAGCTAAACAAAAATATCATCAGCTTTCTTTTATAAGTGAGAGTGAGCCTCCACATTCTGGTGATGAGATGAACTAGGAATGTTAATTCAACATAAGTGGATGGGTGGAAGCAGAAGAGGAAAGGAGAATGTGTATCTGAAGAATTTCAGAGGCACTTTCTTATTTGAAGAGATCATTTGGCCTGTGTCTATGTAGTTTTTGTACCAGGGGGAGATATATATATATATATTATTCTGGAAGTAACTTAAAGCAAGCAATCTGTTACAGATAAATGAATCACCAAAAGCCTTTCTGCCAATTTGTTCACTTCTCTGGAAAGTCTCCACCTTTTCTAGATATGGCATAGTACTAATAGTTTCACAAAGTCAAGAGTCTGAAGATGATAGATAGATAGATAGATAGATAGATAGATAGATAGATAGATAGATAGATAGATAGATAGATAGATAGATA